>VXBR01011095.1:103471-164346 GCA_013400215.1 Cisticola juncidis | reverse complement strand
GTTACTCTGAGGTTTCTGAATGACATAATTGAAACTGATCAGTGTCTCATTAATTTTCCTCTCTGCTGTCTTGCAAAGATGTGAATGACCAAGATCCTTGTGCTCATTTTCTCCTCAGAGGCCAAACCTTCAGCTTTTGCTTTGCTGGTGGGATCTGCATTATTATTCTGGGCTCAGATGTTTTGTGGTCACAGATGAATTTGTACCGTTGTTCCCTTTTGTATGTAGGGTACATCTTCTGTTAATACTCTTCAGTAGTGTCAGAAATGGAAGTAAATAAAATACAGAAAAATAAGACACTTCAGGGTTCTTTCAGTAGAACTCCTTTGGTATCTGTCATAAAAAAGTTGTAACACATTAGTGGGGAAAGGAAAATGGTAATTATGTTGCCTATGCTGTATTCCTGTGACAAGTCTTTTTTCACTTAAAGCAGGCAAATCAACAAGCTGGGAAGATGGCTGGGGAGCCTGGGATGAAGCAGAATTACAGGAGCCTGTAAGTTCATATGTGTGTGTGTATAACTATGTGTATCTGTATATCTATATATATCTATATAACTTCCCTATTACAGAAGACTTTTCCACTAGTTTGTGTATGTGATGTTTGGCTTTTTTTCTTTCTATATAACTGTCACCTGGGCAAGAAAGGTCTTGACCTCTGTTTTAAATGTGACTGCTTATTTGTCCCTTGCTCCTGTAGTTTTTTCTAAATATAACTAGGATGTTACCAATTGTGATAATTGCTCATATTGTTGTGTTTTGTAGGGCTTTTCTCACCAAAGCATGCACACATCTTCCTGTGCTGCTGCACCTGGGGGCATCCTTTTTGTCCTGTAGCTAGTCAGAAACAGCAGGCCATGGCATGAAGTTATAATTACCATGAATTAATATAAAATCCTAAATAATGAATTATTGATGTAGGCATCTTCCTAAGGATCACCAGTGCTCCTTTTATGTTGTGATGTGTGGATGGTGTTACAGGAGGGTTTAAACTACCTGTGTGGGATGGAACAGCACAGTTGCTCTTTAAAGGAGGAAAAACATTCCTTTGCACAGCTCATTCAACTGAGGGTAGCAGGGCTGGTCTGTTAATTGTTTGTAAGGCTGAGCCTTCCAGCTGACTTGATGAGATGCCAGTGAGGCCGCTTGTGGAAATCCTTTGCACTTAAATGAATCATCTCAACAGAATTACTTAAGTCTCTCTAAGAGCTCTGAGGATCCAGACCTCATCTTGCTAGCAAACCTCTTATCTGCCATCTTTTTCTCAGTGTGTAGGAAGGGTGCCCAAGCTGTTGGACAGTATCCTTGTTCAGCAGAGAGACAGATTTTTCAGCTGAGGTGACAGACAAATTGAAATGAGCGTGGTGTCTCCCAGGGATGAATCACTGATGCCGTCAGAAATGACGGGGTATAAAACCTTTAAATAGCATGAGTACTCAGCTCCACTATAATTGTCAAGAAATGAGTGTGTTTCTCAGGCCACATCTGTGTTAGATGTGCTGTAATGTTTATAACTTCCTGAATGAGTGGAATAAATACTTGGCTTTCTACTTTTGTTATAATTTGATAGAACCAGCAGGCATTTCTAAATTGAAATTGTTCAAATTTTCACTCTTTTGCTTAAAATGTCACCTTTTTCTGCCTGGTGGCTCACATTCTTCTTGCACCCTCTGCTTGCATGTTTTTCTCTAAAGGTACCAGTGATTCCAGGCCAGACTTCAGAAAGGGTTTGCTGTCATACACAGCAAAGAAGTTGTTCTGTGTAGGAGCATATAAATATGGGAGTCTGTGTGTCTGAACACACAGCAAAATGAGTGCATGATTCTAGCACAGAGATGAGAATTATTTTATATGATAAAACATATTATATATATATATAATATAATAATACATAGCAAAATATAATAACCAATTCCCTTGTTAAAGCTTTTAACTCTTGATTTGCATTGTAGTTGGTGAAAAATTAAATGCTTCTTGGAATTATTTGTGCCCTGAACAAGTATCTATTTCATGGAACATAGCAATTTCTGAGAAGGCATTGAAAATGAAAAAAAAGTTCAGTTTCTTTTTTTTTGTTTTTTTTGTTGGTTTGTTTTTGTTTTTGTTTTTTTGTAAGGTGTCCTTTTATGGATCTGATTAGTTGTTTTGTAAAATGATGATGGCTTTTCTTAAATGCAGATTTAATCATTCTTTCACCTTTAAGTTTCTTTTGACAATTTCAGTGCTTTTCCTGTTTTAACCCTTAGCTTATTTTTGTACCTAATATGAGATGGTCATGTCTTTGTATTTCAAGTTCTTTGTTTATGCTTACAGATAAGTTTAAAGTTTCTGTCTGTAATACTGTTGTAATTCCTTTTAATTTTTGACAAGCCTTTAATTTCTGTTTCTTTTTCCTCAGTCTGAAAATCATGACATTAAAAATTAATGCAAGGCCTCTCTTTGGCTTTTGCTTATGTGTTTTTGCACATGACATATTTATCTCTGTCATGAGGAGTTAAAATTGTCGCAAGAATCTCAGATAACTTCATTGCCTTTTTGTGAAGTCTTGAAAAATCCAGTAAATAGGGAAAAACTGTTTCTAAAGAATTTGGCATCCATCAATGGACAAAGTCTCATGAAAATAAGTTCTCTTAGACTATTTAGGAGATTGTGTGGACAACAGTACTTAACAATGTTGGTAGGTTGCTGATATTGACTTTGTTATGGATACACAGCATATGTCTATGCCCAGTGACCGTTTTTATGGTAAAAGCTTATGCAAGGAAATAAATACAATGAGCGATGCATGATGTGCAAATTCTTCCTACAGTTTGGTGTTTATTTTTCTGCTCAGAGTAAATGGGCAGATTTCGAAGTGGATGCAATTTTACTGCAACAGAATAAAGAGAATGAATCAGAAAATGATAACACTGAAGTTGTTGGGTTTTTTATTTGTGTATAGGTGCTTTGAGTTATTAGAGGATGGAGTAATATTCTGGAGAGCTAAGAGGAGGTAGGGTTGGATATGGAAGTGGAGATGGAGTCTGTGGATAAGGGAAAGTGTGTTGCTGTGATTGGATGAGAGGATGGATTTAACTAACCTGGAGTATCAACTCTGAGACTTTGCAGCAGTTCACATCAAGGCTGTTACTTCCTGACTTTGAACTATGATTAGCAGGAGCTGCTTTGTGCCACAATAAAATACTTGGCTTGTTGTCCCAAGGGAAAAAGTGTGATTTTTTTTTTCTCTTGTACATGAGGATGGTATCTAAGTTTTTACTTACCCACCTTTACACCCTTAAAACGTGGCACTATTTAGTTTGGAATGGTTTCATTTTCAAGTTACTTTGTGGAAAGGCACCTGATACCTGTTGCCATGTGGATACCAGTTTAGTTGCCTTCTTCATATGTTCATGTATTTGCTTAATGTTGGTCAGTGTATGAGCTTGGATGCATTCTTCATTTTGAGTATGGATTGTAATGAAAGTAACTGAAGACAGTCTCTCCACTCTCTAATCAATGATTTTAAATCATTGATCATTTAAATCTCATTCCTCTAGTGTCTCTTTAAAAGGAGATGATTGTGAGTAGAGCTAGTGATGAGTACTTCTTTGTTTTCCATTTTGTAAACACACAGAATTAGTGCAAGGCTGATGCATTTCTCAGGGCTTTTCATGCAAGCTGGAGCTGAAGGGATGTGGTCACTAATAAAAAGTTCATTCAGTGCTGCTGTGGAGGGTGAGCCAGATTGTTCTCATCAGTCTTGCAACTTCTGCTGTGTCTGAAAATTGTTGCATACGTTGACTAAATGCATACATTACCTGTAGGAAGAAGAGGAATCTAATTCCAAGAACCAGCGAAATTACTGGCTTCAGGACTGTGTGTTGTCCCTGTCACCAACCAGTGACCTGATGGTCATAGCTAATGAACAGAAAGCGGTGTTCTTAGTGCGTGAGTATCCATTCCACTCAGTGTTTATGCCAGGACACTTCATAGTCACCAAAACAAGATTTGTTTGCCCCACTCCCTTCTGTTTAGTTGGGAGTCCCTCCCTCCCAAGTCATACCTTCAAGCATTTTGAAGCATTTTATAGTACACATCATACATTTTCTAGGTGCTGCTTGTCAAGTAAGTTGCTTTGTCTTTACTTCTCAGCTGTGTTGTGATCTGTGGAAACTATTTTGTCACATAAAATGCATACATGTTACAACTACCCCGTTGTTTTAAAATGCTCAGAGATATTGACATTAATTTTTCTCAGTAAGAAAATTGAAAGTTTTGTATTTCTTTTAGCCATTGAGAAATGCTTAGTTTTCAGCCAGCTACTGTTTATAGATGTGCTGTTGTTTGGGATTCTGGTCTTTTGATGCCTGCAGTGGGTGGCATATGAGGAAGATGAAACATCCTGATGTGGGGACTATTATGGCATTTTAAAGCAAAAAATCCCAGTGTTGAAACTCAGATTTTCATAATTGGGCAGATTGTATTGAGTTGTACTGCTTTGTCATTCCCTGCAAAGCTGTGTATTCCAAACCGGCAGTAGAGCGGTTGCTAATTTGAACATCAACACTAGAAAAACTGCAGTACTCCTCATCAAGTTCCTATTGGATCAAGCATAAAGAAGTGATTTAAATCACTCACTGGAGAACTGCCTCTGATGATTTGCACAGTGACAACTGTCCTGCTCTGGCAGAAGTGTTCTTGTGCCTGAGGTTTTAGGCGTCAAACAAATGGCACACAATACTAACTTAGTTTTGGTTATCCATTGACACCTGGGAGATGATTCAACAATCAAATGCCTGTTGTAAAAGCACCCCGTGAATAGCAAAGTATGGTGTCTTCTAACCTTGAATTATGATGCAATGATTAAAGATTGTCAGATTTAATGTGGGGTACGTATGTTCTTCCTTGCAGTTAAAATTAAGATTTTTCTATTCATTACAGCTCATGTTCAGAAATGTTCCCAGACATTTTTCCTTGCTTAGTACTTGTTTTCCTTGCTTAGTACTTCTTTCCTAAGGATCCATGTTTCCTGAATTTTTAAATGCAGGAGTTTCCTTTAAAATTTGATGGATTACGATATAAATATTTTTAAACAAAATTTTTAAATACCTATTTAAAAATTTTAGTGTCTTATTCCATCTAAATTTCTAAGAAAACATGACTCCTTTAGGAAAGTCACTGAGAATATCTTTTTATTTTTATGTTGTTCAATGTTTGTAATTGGCACTTAATCTAAGTGTGGTAGGATGTATTGTACCAAAGAGAAAAATTAGAACTAGAACTACATTGGTGAGATGCACAACACTGGAGTTTTATAGATGGTGTCTTTATTCTTCATGGCAGCTAAATGGAAGCACAGTGACAAGGGAAAGGAGGAAATGCACTATGCTGTTGGCTGGAGTGGCTCTCTGAATGTTGAAGAAGGGTACGTGTTGAAATGCAGCTTGTGATTAAGATTTTCGTGTTTAGCAATTAGTAACCTGCTTTTTACTTGTAGTCTTATTCCTTTCATCTGAGTGCATTCATGGTTTTAATATGCATATTATTGTTGGAAACAAATAGAGTAACAGGGGTGATGAGAAATAGTATCTGCAAAGCTCACTCCTGTGCATTGTATGGTATCACAAAACAAGTTCTTACAAATTAAAAGAATAGTTCTCTGCATATCAGTGTATTTGTGTGTAGTTTAGACATGTTTTTATAATTCTTGTTCTAGAAGGGAAAAAATAAATACTCTTTTGAAAAAGTCTTGTATAATAGAGATGAAATTTTCTTAGGGAATGTTGCAGCTGGAAATGTCTGAAGTTGTTCTAGAAATACTTTTCTTAATTTTGAAAATCTCATTCAAACAAGCGTAAAGTCATCTCACTGATCAAAGTATAGTTTTGGGCTCTAAGTCACTTAGGGACTTGGAAAATTTGCTTTGGTCATACATTTGGTATTTATACAATATTTTTTACTTCATCTGTCTTCAAATAACCAGACAGATGCTTTTTTGAATCTCCCATATGGAATAAAATTTTGCACTTTGCTGTTACGTTTGCAGCCTTGAGTTGCTGTCTGCCTTTGAACATACTCCCTATTGCCTTCAACCTTCTGTTTGCTGCAGGAGGTGTTGACTTCATCAGCTTTTTTACAGTCTGTAAAAATCAATCCTTTTATAAAACTGCTGTTGCTGTGCATTTGAAATTACTCTGACATTTTTTGTTAAAAAAAAAAACAAATTCTATTTGAGGGTTTGTTTCTTACTAGTGTTACAGCCCTGAGGGATGCTATCCTATGAAACAGGTAGCTTTGTTTAGATAGAGGCACTTATATTCAATACATTTTGATTTATTTTGATTTATTATCCTGTGGAGGTGTTAATAAGTTAATTATTGTCAGATTGTCAAAAGACTTGACTGTTTTTGGTTGGTTTTTGTTTTGTTCTCTTTCTCTCCCCAAAATTGCCTTCAACTGAGAATTGTCTGTGGTGGCTAAGCTTTGCTATTGGAAGATGAGATGTCACTGAGATATTTAATGCTGCTTTAAGGATGTAGTGAAATTGTAACTCGTCTCAACCTTGCATTTAGAAAGCTTTCCTTCTCTAGTTGTCTACTCTGGGATATGGAAGTGACCTGAAATGTAAATAATAAACAGTACTGCTGGCATTTATGCTTTAAGTGCTGTTTGGGATGTCATTTTGAATTCTGTGCTGTCTCAAAACCTTTGCACTGCTTCTGTTTCCCCAGACAGTGTAAAACTGTATCATGGTAACAGTTAAATAACTTCTGATTTGAGATATTGAGGCTTGCTCATCTGCTTGTCTTCTGCATTTGCCTGTCACTGAGCATGCTCAATTATTGCATTAACTGGGAAGACCATGTTCAAATGCTCGCAAATTATAAGGCACTGAAGGACAGTGGATATAAAATCTACCTAATTGCATATTTCAAAAATTTATTTTGATATGTACAGTTCAGTTGGTGCTCTTTTTTTTAAGTAGTTGTTCATGGCATATCATTATAGATCAGAAGAAATAATTTACCTTTAGGCACATGAAATTCAACTTGAATCTGCTGAACAGTACTAACAATGATCAGTCTGTGATATGCAAAAAACAGCATTAACAAGGTACAAGAAGTCTGTTTGGGCACTCTTGAACTGGTAATTGAAAATGTCTAAAATGAAGGGACTTTTTTGATTCTTACTGTGAATTTGATATATGGTGTGCTGCATTAATAAATTATTAAAACTTTTGAAGTGCTGACATGGCAAGATCCACTCTTGTGTGGAGTAAAACTTCACAACTAGGGAAAACAACTGATTTTGTGTTTCTGTTTCTAGTGAATGTGTTAGTAGCGTGTTGTGTATCCCGCTGGCAAGTCAGAAGAGGTAAGGATGTATATGACCACTGATGTCCCTACATGACACTTTTCTGTGTCTGTAGCTTGGAGTGGGATTTGTCTTTAACCTGAGTGTGTCTTTGTGAAACAGGAGCTCCACAGGCCGCCCTGACTGGACGTGCATCGTGGTTGGCTTCACATCAGGCTACGTTCGGTTTTACACCGAGGTGCGTTTCTCAGCAGGGCAGGACGGGGGAGGTCTTGGCATAAACATCTGGGTGTTCTAAACTTTGGTTCCTGCAGGTTGTGCTTTTTGCCTTCCCGAAGAAGAGGGGCAGAAATGTTCATGTTTCTTATCCTTTCTCTTCTAGAGTGGAGTTCTGCTTCTTGCACAGCTTTTGAATGAAGATCCTGTCCTACAGCTAAAGTGCAGAACCTATGAAATTCCCAGGCATCCTGGTGTCACAGAACAGGTTTTGTCAGATTATTTCAAAAGCGAAGTGCCAGTGTTATGGGGTATGGAAGGGAGTCTTCTCTGTGAATCCTCTGTGTCCTTTACCAGATTTTGATGGGATGGACAGTTCATTAGAACAAGAGACCCTTGATTTCTTGTTCTAGATGTATTCATGCCTGTGTAGTTTGAGGATTCAGAATGTCTTTTGGAATATTAGCTCTATAGATTTGTTCTAATTTTCTCTGTTTGCAAATGAATACTTCATTCATTTTCTATTTATTCATTTATGTGCAAAAAACATGAAAATGCATTGATGAAGGGAAAAAATGTAACTTGACACATGCCAAGAGCTATTCATACACATTCATAAGAACTTACCTTAATTATTTCACAGAGAAGATAGCTGGAAATTAAAGGAATATTTATAGGGCTAGGAACATGCATGTCATTATGAGTATTTCCTGCAGAACTCAGGGCTCTGCAGAACTCAGATGATCGAGTAGAGAGGGCAGCTTTCCTTGCTTTTGGCTGAGTTGGCAAGCTTTATGTGAAAAGTGAACAAAATCACAGAAATTTTCAAGTTTTCTTTGTACAAATACTCATGTATGTGATTTAGTATGACATTTTTTGGGATCGCTTTTGAAATACAGAGGCATTAAGGAGTTGAGTCTTGAATTTGTATCACCAGATCAGCATTTATGTGCCCAAGTAGTAATTCAGGCAGGCATTAATCTGGTTTCAGAATTTGGCTTCCTAAAACGGTGATATTTAGATTCTAGAAGAACCTGTTTTTCTGTCGCTTTCAAAACTGCTGTAGCTTATGTATCTTCTTCCTAAGCCATAGGATATATTAAGCAAACAAAGAAGTCATTAAAAGAAGATAAAAATATAAAACTATGTGGCTAAAATAATTTTTGGGAGAGCTTAGTACTTAATTTTTGTAGTTTTGCCTTAATCTGTTGCCTGTGGCTTGTTCGATATTAACTCTGGATGTAATCCTGATCTTTGTGTAGTTAATAGTATAAAAAACCAGAAAACAAGCTGTTCTAACAGTAGCAGTTATCTATTTTTTGTCATCTTCTTCTCATTTTTCCCCAGAATGAGGAACTAAGTATCTTGTACCCAGCAGCAATTGTGACAATTGATGGCTTCAGCCTCTTCCAGTCCCTTCGTGCATGTCGCAATCAGGTAGCAAGAGGTATGTGTAAGGGGAAATGTTTATTTTTCAGTCTGTTAATAGTTCTTTTTTTTTAGGAAATTTACTTAGATCCAATATAAAATCAAGGTAGAAATTAGATCTTCCTTGCTTGTTCGTTGATGTACTGACACCTACTGCATTCAGGGACATATCTTGCTTTACAGAAAATGTTCTCAGAGCCCAAATTGTCCAAGTAGTATTGACTGTCTTCTACATGCTCACCATAATACTGTACGCTGGTTTTGGCTGGGATAGAGTTAATTTTTTTTTTCTAGTAGGTGGTGTAGGGCTGTGTTTTGGATTTGTGATGAGAGCAGCACTGATAGCATGCTGATGTTTTAGCTGCTGTGGAACAGTGCTTACTCAGTGTCAAGGCTTTTTTGTTTTTCACACTGCCCTGACAGTGGGCAGGCTGGGGGTTCCCAGAAATTGGGAGGGACACAGCTGATACAGCTGACCCCAACTGACCAAAGATGTATCTGGTGCCATATGATGACACTCCTGGAAATAAAAGTTGGGAAGAGAAAAGGAGGAAGGGGGCATCTTCACAGTTATGGCATTTGACTTCCCAAGTAACTGTTAGATGTGATAAAGCCCTGCATTCCTGGAAGTAGCTAGATACTTGCCTGCTGATGTGAAGTAGTGAAGAAAATTCCTTATTTTGCTTTGTTTGCATGCTGTCTTTATCTCAACCCACAAGTGTGCTTGCTTTTACTCTTCTGAATTTCTTCTCCATCGCACTAGGAGTGGGTGAGTGAGCTGCTGTGTGGTGGTCAGCTGCCCACTGGCATCAAGCCACTGTGTTACCATGAGGTTTTTCCTAGCTTCTGAGCCTTTCATATTGATGGAGCAGTCTTTAATGTATGTCTGTTTTAATGTAAACACCAGCTATGTACAAACAAGATGGAGTTCCCACCTTCCTACCACATTAGTCAAGGTGATTGTCACACACTCTTGTTTGTCCCAGCATGGAATGTAAAACAATGGCTATGTTTCATAACCATAGCTGGTGTTTACATTAAAACAGCCTGAGAAGCTAAAGACTTCTCCATCAATATGAAATGCTCAGCAGCTAGGAAAAACCTCATGGTAACACCACTGCATACTGCTAAGGTGCTTCTTAGCATTTCACTGACAGTGGAATGTTCTTCTTCCCAATAAAGACTTTATGGGAAGTGATAATCCTGTGATGATGGCGGTGGTGGTCACTGCTCTTTGTGTTCATGTCTAAGAGCTTTTAATACCTTGTTTGATTGTGCAGACTTTGTTCCTGTTCCTTTAGTACAGTGCCTGTTCATACTCTAATTTGGAAACAAGCTCAGTTTCCAGTTTGGAAAGAAGTTTCTGTTTCCAGGGGATAAAGGAGAATTAAGTGACAGTATGTACGGTAGATGGCCCAAGGATAGTGTTAAGAAGGACTCAAAGCCTGTTGCAATAACTACGGCTGGAGTGCTGTATCTTCCTTCATTCCTAATCATCTATATTTGGGGTAGCAGATATTTTGATAGTGTCAGTCACTGGTTTAGTCTTACCACTGTGCTTACCTCCCACTGTTACATATCTAGTGAGTGTGCTGACTTAGCAAGTATTCAGGTGAAGAAGTTTCCACTTAAACGTGCCCAATCCACAGAAATCAATTGTAGTAGCTTTTTAAAATTGTACAGAATCTTATACCACAATAGTTAGTGAATACATTGTCTGCAAGTACAAAGCATGTTTTATGAAATATCATGTGCAGTTCTATTCAGTTAAATTTTTAAAATGTTTTAATTTGATAATGGTAAGTATTTCAAAGGGCCATTTTAACCTATGTTTCAATGCTTGTTAACTTAAAACTAGGTTATTTTGTGGCTTCAGATTGCATCAGTGGTTTTTTCCCTCTCTATTATGTTATTCCTTTGTCTTTGACTCAGTAGAAATTTTTTGTGCTTTATTGACTTTTGTCAGCTGCAGCATCTGGCAATGAGAATGTTCAGCCTCCACCATTAGCTTATAAGAAATGGGGTTTGCAAGATGTGGATACGATTGTTGACCATGCTAGTATTGGTAAGCATTTCTGTTTAATTTCAAATATTTACAAAAATGAAATTCATGTTTTTGTGCAAGTAATTTTGGGTTGAGAGCACTTAGTGATACTGGTTGGATAGAAATACATAGTGAGAGAAGGCTGTTACAGTGAATGATCTCATTAACCACTATCAAAAATATATTTTACTTCCCTGTCTAGTCTGATTGAGTCTTCCCTCTTACAGCTGTAACTGTCTTGTTCTTTGTTGCTTAGTAAGAAACAGCTGAGAGAGATCAGATCAGATGCAGTTATTTCCATTTCTGTCAGGTGAAAGAACTGTCTGGCAGGCTGGTTAAGACTGTGTGGGTCTTTCCTGAGTCTAGCACATAAGGAAAATTAAATTTGACATGGTTCCTTTTCAAAAAGGACAAATTGACTCATAGGCTCTCAAAGACTTTTACCCTTAGGAATTTGCAGAAGCCTTCTTATCAAAGAGGCATATCTGAGGGTCAGTAAGCTTAGTTTCTCTTCCACCCTTTCTACAAAAGCAGCTAAGAGGTCAGAAGGCTGCTTATCAAGGCAGATGAAATGAGTTTGGTATGTGTATTTTTGCTGCTGAACTCTGCTGAATTTTTTTTCTTCTGAAAAAAAAAAAAACAGTTGTGCTTTTATAATTACCCCAAGTTCATTAGGTTATTTCTGCCATGTTGTTTGGCATTTCTATGGTTAAAGCTGTTCCTCTTCCCTTCCCCCTGAATGCTGGCAGGTCAGTCAAGAAGGCAGAAATATATTTATGCTTTTGGAGCAATTGCATTCCTCTGTTCTGAATGTGTGAGACATTCACTTTAATGTTTTGTTAGGCATCATGACACCGTGTCCTTTTGATCAAATGAAGACTGCCTCCCTCATAGGAGGATATAATGCAGCTATAAAAAACAGTCCACCTGCCATGTCCCAGTATGTTACTGTTGGAGCCAATCCTTTCACTGCGTTCTTTTTTGCCCTGGAGGTATGTACTACAAAGCTGACTTGTTGAAATTTTGAATAGTAAATCTTTCTTTTTTTCTGTATGAGTATTTCTGAAGCATTCTTGTGTTCTTTTTGTGTTGACATTTCCCTGTCTTGATCTTCTGGAACTGGAATGACGTGGAGTGAATGTGGTAGTAATGTCTAGTATGGGTTCCTGCTAATGAGAAATTTTATTTTCTATTATAAATTGAATGTGATAAGTAATTTTTAAAAATTTGTTATTTTATTGCCAACTCATGTTTTTGAAAAATTATGTTGGTATTGTGTAAACGTGCGTCTTATGGATTTTTGGAGGACTTTGGCCTTCGATTGTGTATACACAATCTGAGTACATTGTAGTGATTTCTTGTAGGAGAAAACTGCAATTTATGCGTAACTGTAACATATTTACATCATCCTCTGTTGTATGGGAGGATGTATGCATGTCTGTGCATTCAGACTCTACATATATGCTGGCCTTACTAGGACCAAAAGTTAATTGAAAATGCTAGAATTGGAATTTTGGTTTTTGTACTTGCTTTTCAATAGGTTTGTAAAATCTGCTTACGCTGATATTTGCAAGGATGCCAATGCCACACACCACCAGCTCTCTGTCATAGATCATACACAGGGTTTTTGTAACTTCTGTTGCAGACAAACATACTGAGCTACCAGTGACTTGCAGGAGGATTTTGAAATGGTAAAGATGTCAGAATGGCTTTTCTGGGGGCAGTGAATTAAAATTTTGCAGTCTTAAAGCTATGCTTTCTGAGCTGGAAGTCCATAGGAGGCCTGAAAAACTATTCTGCAGTTGAGTCCAGTGTAAGAACTATTTCTTGGTTTTCTAAAGGCTTTGTTCCTTCATTTCATGGTGGTTCACAGCTGACTATTTCTTGCATTTCTAAACACTTTATTCCTGTATTTCAGGGTAGCTCACAACCACTGTTGTCTCATGTTGCCTTAGCAGTTGCAAGCAAACTGACTTCAGCATTATTTAATGCTGCCAGGTAATAAAATTTTTAAAAAATTTTTAAAATTTTAAAGATTTTTAAAAATCTTTTTTTTTTCTTTTTGGTAGTAGCTGCATAGTATTTTGAATATCTTTAGGACCGTTAGTGTAATTCTTATGTTCTTTTGTTGCAAGTGGCTGGCTTGGTTGGAAGAGTAAACATGAAGAAGAACCTGTCCAAAAACAGAAACCAAAAGTGGAACCTGCAACCCCATTGGCAGTGAGGTAAGTTGTTTTCTTTTCACTGTCAGTTGCTTTGGATATCTTGTGTTTTTAATTATTTAAATTATTTTGAAAGCTGTACAATTGATGAACACGTGTCTTTAAGCACTAATGGTAGTTCATAAGTCATTTGTTTTAAGCTTTGTTTCATTTCAGTTTATCATTCTGGACAATTATTCATCTTTCCCTTCCAGTGTGTGGGTTCATTGTTACTGTACAGTCATCGCCTGACAGTGCGTGACAAGGCAATCGCTTACCTTGCTTTCTGAACTTTGCTTTTTCAGTAGGACTTAGGCAGAGCTGTGATATATCTTGGTAGACAGAACAAGGATGTTTTTCGTGATTTGCTCTTAATTTTACCCATTACCTTCTGTTACCTTAAATAAAGAAATTTAATTAATCCTTAATGTTAAACCTTAGAAGAAAACCTCACTATTTCTGAAGAAAAGGATGTGTCTAATGGCTTTAGGTTTGGACTTCCCGACTCCCGGCGCCGTGGTGAAAGGATATGTCTTTCTCCATGCAACACTTTGGCAGCAGTAGCAGATGAATTTGGGAGGGTTATTTTGCTGGATGTTACAAGAGGACTCGCAGTTCGCATGTGGAAAGGTATGGTAGTGGCATTAGACAGCAAATTATATTCTTCAAAACACTGGGGCTTCTTATGTTCAGACTTAGAATTCCAAGAATATTACTACATCGCTTCATTACAAACCAAAGTTTGTAACACAAAGTCCATAAGGATATTGTTGTAAATCCTTGAAATACTTATACGGCCTACAGTTAAAATTTGGCCTGTTTGGTTTGCATGTTTCTTGGAAGAGCTTTAGCTCTATTCTCCAAGATTCTTTCTCTTGATGAGCTCTAGTACCCTCTTTAATTCTGCTGAGAAGATAAACTTTGAATAATCAGTAAGAAGATGTACAGCTTGTTAGATTCATCATGGTGGCTGCACAACAAGGAACTCCTCAATTTCTTGCATTTGTGTTATGTCCAGAGTACTGACCTCATGAGTTTGGGGGGAGTTTTTGTATAACTTGAGAAGAACTTATTCCTTCCCAGAGCTTTAACAAAGGCTGCGTTTGGCCGCTCTCTGGTGGTTTAAGTCTATGGACCAGAATTATTTACAGGAATCAGGAGCTGCACAATTTGAAAAAAAGCTTAAGATTTCAGCTTGATGTGCTAATCCTGTATTAATTTCTGCACACTAATGACCTTCTGTCTTCTCTTACAAAGGCTACCGTGATGCAGAAGTTGGTTGGATACAGACTGTAGAGGACCTTCAGGAGAGGGAAACTGAGAAGATGGATTCTTCTCCTTTTGGAAATGCACAGGGCCCAAGCAGGGTAGCTCTGTTCCTTGTGATCTATGCTCCAAGAAGAGGCATTCTGGAAGTGTGGAGCATGCAGCAAGGACCTCGGGTTGGAGCTTTCAATGTGGGGAAATACTGCAGGTAAGAAACAGGCAGCAGGTAGGCATGGTGGCTGTGCTGCTGCAATAAAGTGTATGTAGCTATGCCAGGGCTAAAAGTGCTGGTGGTGCTGGCAAGCAATTCCTGTGCTGCCCAGTGTTTCCACTGAATGCAGCTTGTTGTCCTAGAGGTGGGACTTTGTCATATTTCATCACTCCATAGTATTTTCTGTTTAGCAGTTCTTAAACCTTAGCTTCATGAAACTTGTTGCCTCTTTATTTTGTCTGTGGACAGGGAAGGTTGCTAATTTTGGCAATTTTTTTGAAATTTCAGGTTGTTGTATCCTGGTTATAAAATAATGGGTCTAAACAATGTGACCAGTCAGGGATGGCAGCCCCAGACTTACCAGATCTGCCTTGTTGATCCAGTCTCTGGAAGTGTAAAAACTGTCCATGTACCTTTCCATTTATCACTGAGGTAAGGATTTTTAATGGTCTATATAAGTAAATTAATTTCATTATTGTTTTTGGAAACAGCTGGAGACAGCAATTCTGGTATTCCTTTTCAAGCTGAATAGTACTCTATGATAGTCTCATTGGTTTGTGTGGATTAACATGATTTTTGTTATTGGGATGTTATCTTAAAGTAGCATAAACAATTTTAAAAATACAGTTTTATTGAATCATTACTTTTAGTTCTCTTCACTCATACGATTCAAAATTCTTTTCCTTCAGTGATAAAAAGAGTGAACGAGCAAAGGATATGCATCTAGTGAAGAAGTTAAATGCTTTACTCAAAGCTAAAACCTCAGATCCAGGTAGGTTCCCTTGTATAATTTCTAAATATTGTGCTGTCAAAGAGTTCTTGGATTATCTGTGTTGTAAGTGTGCAACCATGAATATGCTTGTGGTGCATTCTGACCCCTGTATGTGCTATGAGCTGTGATCTTTAAGTAACTCAGGGTTTCTGTTATTTTGTTTCATTTTTCTCAAGCTTATTTTGGCAGCTTCTGCAACAGTGTCTTTTTCTTTGTCGTGAACCCACGTGCACCTTAACTGTGGTGCAGGTTGGCTTGCTCTTCAGAAGGCATTTGAGAAATATGAATTGAAATTGATTGTCTTTGTTTGCAGATTTAATTGAAGCTGAAGCAAAGGAATTAATACTTGATATCAAATATCCTGCTACAAAAAAACAGGTGAACATTTAGATTATACTTTAATATTAGAAAAAATATATTGCGTTATCAGAGTGCTAAATCTTTGAAAATAAGTTGTTTTTTCCTAGAATTACATGAAGCAAATAGTTTAGTTGTTCAGGGTTTCTGTGTGGCTTTTTTCTGTGTAGTTTTTTTACAACATACTGATTAGAATTAACTTTGGCTAGTGACTTCCCCAAGGCAATGTCTATGAATAATAAAAAGAGAGAAGACCTTTCTGTAGGAACAAATTATGCCACAAGTATATGTGAAGGTGAAATATGGACGAAAACGTGGAAATGTGGAACATGGTTAAAGTTGTGCTATTGTTGGCTAATTAGTTTAATTGTTGGCTGTTGGTTTAATTCTCTTGAATATCTGCTTAACAGGCTTTGGAAAGTATACTGACAAGTGAACGTGTGCCACTTGCATCTCTCACCAACATCACTCAGACATTAATGGATAATTTAAAAAAACAGGGTAGGTGAATATTCACTGTGCAAATATGGAGGGACGTTTGCACTTTGCAGTGCTGTAAGACTATTGTAGAAATGTTCTGTTCCACAGGAAGACCATACTTGGTCTGCTTAGTTTTGATGCTAGGTATCACAGGATTTTGCTTTTCCGTGTCTTTATTTAATGCAAACTGCAAACAGCTTTGCTATTAAGTATGCTTTGCTGTGTGCCTAGTAACTTGTCGTTTTATTTTTTAAAAAAATCCAACAAAACAAACCAAACAACAACTGGTCTGAGTACTTGTGTTCTGAAAATCTTCCTTTGGAAAGAAGGTTCATAGGTTTTTGCCTGTCAATATTTTAATTTATTCTCTCTTCTAAGAAGGCAGTGAGGATGTGATATGATCTGTGAATTTTAATGTGCTTGAAGCATAAAATCCTTATCACTAATAATCTGAGCTGTGACCACATCTAGTATCCTTTTTTTGTAAACTCTGCTGAAGTTGACCAAATACTTCACGTTTTGGTAGAGATTTCAGAGCTTATGTCAGGAAATGTCATTGCCATGTCAAAATCTGGTTGCTGAAAGTCTGCAAGGTTGTTTCTTTGAAGTTATACATTCATATCTTCCTAAACTGGACAAACTTTGCTGTGCTTGAGCCATTTTAGAGACCCAGCTGGGTGTTGAGAATTAGAGTGGAGAAGTATGTACCTGCCACTTCCTTTGCATGTGCTGGAATTTCTCAGCAATAGAAGTCTGCTGCCTTTTTTGTTGTTGTTGCTATCACTGGACTCATACTGCCTTGTTAGAACATGAGACTTTGGCAGTAGCAGTCGAGAAGTCCCTACCACTGTTGTTTGCAAGTGCTGAATAAACCATGTGTCCAGTGGCTGTGGCCCTGCTCCTGCCTCAGTGAGACTGTGACAACACATTTTTGTGGTTTCAAATGCTTGAGAAGAAATCTCTCCTTCATTTCTACCAGTGGTAGTTTTTTTTATGGTTTTCTTGAAGTACATAGGAGGAGATTGAGACCTCCACACATGCAGTTCTCTACCTATTTTGACTTGGCCTTCTAAATCAGTAGTATTATCCATTTCTGTTAGAACTCCTAAAGCATCCAAAGAAAAGCAGAAAGACGACTTTTAATTCTGCAGAGAGTTTGACAGAGCAGTATATTTCCTAAGGTCTGTTTGTTGTGCATTTTTCATCATTAATCTCTTGTCAAACACAGCATTATTTCCCCTCAGTCACAATATACAGCAAACTTGACTGATACTCCAGCCTTCTAACTCACAGGAGTAGTGTTATATTCTTCCACTTCTGTCTAGTAGGTAAAGATGATATGAAGCAGATCCTGGGCTCTGTGAATGTGGTTGTGAACTCAGGGTCAGGTGGTTCTGTGATATGCTGTGTTTATCTCTTGTTTTGGTAGGATTTTAATAGCAATGTATCAAAAATATTTGAGGGTTTGTAAGTGAAAATCATGTTTAGAAGCAGCTTCAGTGAAAATTATGTATTCAGAGGAATCTTTTGTATAGAAAAGTTGTTTAAGGATCTCTCAAAAAAAGCTTTCTTTAAAGGCTAATAAGTTGGAATAAAAGGGTTTTTTGGACATGTTATTGTATGTTATATTGTTTCCTTTAATTCTTACTGGAATTTGAATGTCAATAGATACCTGTAATTTCTGAGACTAAGATTACAAAAATCCAGAAGGCAATGTCTTGCCGAGGTGAAATTTATTTCATGTCAGTAGTTATAAAGCCTTCTTCAGATGAGGGGAATATACTTAAAGTATTGTCAGAATGAGTAAAATATTATAGTCTGTTATTCTTGATGAAAGAAAATAGGAACTATATTTCGATTTTTGACAATCTCTGGTTTGGCCTTAAACCACGAGAAGACAATAGATTTGTCTTTGTTCAATTCCATGTTGTCAACCTCCAGTTTTGGAACAAGCCTGATAACTTTCTTTAATACCTCTTGTAAAAATAAATCTTATTTTATGCTGCTCTGAATTGAATGTAATCATTGCAGCAGCAATGCATCAAAAAACTACAGTGAGTTTCAGAAATCCTCCAGTTCTGTGTGTGTGTTTCACTATTCCAGCCTACATATTCAAGTTCAAATGCAGTTTTATTTCTCCTCAGAGCTGGAGTGTGTGGATGAGGGACTACTGCAGTTCTGTGCAAACAAGTTAAAGCTGTTACATCTTTATGAACTGGTTAGCAAACTGAATTCCCAGAGCATTCAGAAAGAGACTTCACCTTCAGATAATGTGAGTAAATTCAAAATTCAGTTGTCTTTTAAATTCAAGTGGTGATTTAAGCATAAAAATACATTTTCAAAGCCAAATACATTTCAAGCCAATAAACTAAGGAAGTAAGCAAGTTACCCATTTTTGTGGCCTTCAGCTTTTAATGAAGTAATTATTTATACCTTCCCTCCAGCCTCATACAAGTGTCTGGTAATTCATCTACCTAATAGTCTGTAGGAGATATATAAAGTTGAGATACGAGTGAAAGCAAACCGACAATCTCCTGTTTTCAATCCTTTATTCAAAGCATGTAGTGTGTTCTTAACTTTGGTTTTGGAGGGATATTTTGGGACCTGTAGAAGTTAAAAATTTTGATGCTTGCTTAGCAGCATAATTTGGCTTGCTTTTGCTATAATTCATAAAGCTGCTTATATATTTACAAAATCATACTGGTATTTTGTAGGCTTGTTTACTTAATGGATGATTGTTATGCCATGAGCAGAATCTAAAAATGAGAAATGCATTTGTTCTGGTCCTTAAAAAGAAAGCTAGACAAGCTCTTCATGTGAGCAATGTGAATAACTGATTTGGAGATTATTTTGGTCCTTCTTAAAGACATTTTTAATGTTCAAAATGGAATATTTTGACTCTTCTGACTTTTTTCATTTTTCTATGCTTTGAAAACCATCTGCTTGTGTAAGTCTTGTGAGATTAATTATTTTTTTTTACTTTTGCTTTTAAGGACTTGGCTAAACTGCTTCGTCTTGAAGAAAAAGATTTTCATAGGCTTCAAACATTACTGGAGAGCTACAAGACAGAAAATACTCAAACTACCACTCAGTTGACTGATGAGAGGGATGACGTGTTGTCTGTGAAAATGTTCTTAGAGTATCTGGAATATGAAAAGGATGTGATTACTGTAAAAAATATGGAAGATGGAGAATATGTGGCTTTAGGTAAGAGCTGTTGAGCTCTGTCACATTACTCAGAATGATTTTTATCTAAGATGGTATAGATATTTTAGCCTTAATTTGAAGGCCTTAGCAACCAGTCTTGCCTTGAAGTAGTATGTAACTGCCCCTTTTAGACTCTTTAGCTCTAGGACAAGTGTTTATCTGTGAATGAATATTAATTAATATTAATACAAGTTAACTGTGGATACAATTACACCGGAGCTATGTAGCCACTGCTCATTCATTTTTTAACACCACTAAATTGGGCAGAGATAACTGGATACTTCACAGAGCAGCTGTACCCTGTTGTTCCTTTCATGGTCACACCACCTTAAGAGTTGAGTTAATTGACTTTAACCTCAGAGATGGGGGAGCTGACCAGAGGCAGCACAAGGCCACTAGGTGAGGCAACAAGGACACCTAATTTGTGGAGCTGAGATTTTCAATGAGATCTCCCTAAAATGTCCATTGATTTCATTTACTCCATGGCTGTGGGCTCCATCTGTCATAGTAGTCCTCTAGGGCAGGAGAGGTGGTGTGTGGAGTTGGGTTGTTATATGCTGAAACCAGTTCTGGTTCCATCACTGCTGTGCTTGTCATGTTATAGCATCACTACACTTTGCCAGATTCATCAACATTGAAATTGTCATTAATCTGGGTAATCTTCATTGTAATACCATTGATTAGGCACACAGTATTCATAGTAATGATGTCATACAATATTATATTAACAATTAGCAATTAACATACAATTCAAATCATTGGCTGTTCTCACCCAGAATCAAATCCCCTTGACTTCCCCAAGTGCATCCAGGTCCCTTAGCAAAAGCAGTTCCTCAAATGATTTGCTTTTTCCTGAGGCGGGAATAACATAAACTCTGTTCCCCAGTGTATTTTTATGCCTTCCTATTGTACAGTGGAGTTTTGATTGGGCAGGGGTAGTTTGATTGGCAGATCCCATAGTGCTGACCAACCGAGTGACCTTAGGTGCCTCTGTATCCCAATGTTTGAATGTCCCAGCACCCACTGCATTCATTCCAGGTAGCCTTTAAAAGCCCATTGCATCTTTCAGTCTTTCCAAAGGCTGGCTTCACCCTGTTCTGTGTAGTCTGAATCACTCTGCTTGCCTGGGTGACATGTAATATATTCCTTAAAGGGATTCCTTCCCTGCACACCTGGGAGGAGCTGCCTCTACAGGTTGAGGATTTATGCCCCTTTTCCAACTCTGTTGTCAATGCCCTTTTCCCTAGAAAGGGATCCCAGCTCTCTGGCTTCCTTACCCTCTCATTTCAGGCTACTGGCCTGTTATCCCAACATAAGAACAACTGAATGACAGCATACTCATCTGGATTTTGGTCAAAGTCTTCACAGATATCTTGCAGCTCCCTCAGGGATAGGCATTACTGCCTTGTTTACAAATTCTTCCTCTTCTTCCTTCCTGAGTAGTGACCATCTCATTCTGCTGCTCTCATTCTGGCCCTGCTTTGGAGTAGCCTGCCTCATCCACCTCCTCCTCCTGTTCCTCCTACTCAGTGAGCTGACTTTCACTTCCAGTATTTTTGTGTAGAGTTGTCAGGGATTCAGTGTCAGGTTGGTCTCTAGCTCAGCCACGGTGCTGGTTGCTGGGCTCGGAGCAGTCACAGTGCCTGTCACTCTGCCATCAGATCCAGAGGCCTTCTCGTCCCTTTGTCTGTACCCAGCAGTGTTGAGCAGAATGATTGTAATTCGGCTGGAGAAGCGAGAGGTGGAGGAAGGCATTTCCCTCTGGATGGGCCCTTGCAGGAGCAAAGGTGTAATTGCGAATCGTTCCCACTGCACGGCGCCCGAGGGCTGGGGCCAAACGCTGATCCGTGTCACCACAGAGACCTCGCTGTGAGCCGTTTACTCAGAACATGATAGCCCGAACCAAGCCCCCGGGGTGATAAAGCACAACAGCGAGTGTTTACAGCACTTTACACTGACTTAACACAGCTCTGGCAGCAAATCCATCAGCACTGTGACCACCGACCACTAAAGTGATGTAATGAATGCTTATGACAAATTTGTTCTAACATGCTCTGGTCAGATCTGTCCTTATCTCAGCCCTCTGTGCCCCTTGTTGGGCATCAGAAAACACTGTTATGGTTTAACCTGGCAGGCAGGTGAACACCAGGTGATCCTGAATGTCACTTGTTCTTTAGTATTGCACTCTCTGGGACCTGATCAATAGATTGCCTTTTGTCTAAGTGTGAGGAGAGGGATTGTGGTTTTAGATACCATTCATAATATCAACTAATTCTTGTTTCAGGCAGCTTTTTCTTCTGGAAGTGTTTGTGTGGGGAGAGTTCCACAGAAGAAATGTGCCATGCGTTGGAATCAGCAGGTTTTAGCCCACAAACCTTGTTGGTAAGATGTTTATTAGATACTTCAAAACATTGATTTAGTATTTTGAAAACAAAACATTGAAAGGAAAATTTCTGCATGTTGACCTTTGGATTACTGCTGTATTCAGGCTATGTTCAAATACCCCCATATTCAGTTCTTTACTTGCCTACATTTGCATTTCCCAATTAAGAGATATCAAAGAAAAAAAAGAAGAAAATATTTTAGTAGAAAATGTGGGTATTCTAGTGGGAATGTCTAGAATATTAATTAAGGACTACAAGGGTTGTATTTCAGCTATAATATTAATAACTCCTAATGTTTACCAAGTTGAGCCTTCAAAAGGGAGTTTTCTAGAATATATTCCTTATTAAATGTACTGATTGTATTATTTAATTTCAATATCTGTCATTGAGTGCATTGTGCTGTATATTTTTAACTTGTGATGTTAATATAGTGGTTCAAGCATATGACATTTCTACTCTGTGACATGAAACTTGTTTGAGGAACTGTTTGCGTTAGGTGTGTTGCAGTATTAGACTTCTGTTTTACTGTTTCAGTTCCATATTCTTTTTTTTACAGTCACTCCTGCTCAATTTATGGCTTTCCAAGGAAAAAGATATTCTAGACAAACCACATTCTGTCAGTTGCCTTCACACTATGCTGTCACTTCTGAGCAAAATGAAAGGTGAGACATGCATTTAAAACACTTGAAGACAACTGTTGTTATTATTAGAAATTTGATACTCTGACTAGCCTCTATTATCACTTTGGGTTTTCCCCCTTCACAAATTATGCAGCAAAATTTAATGCATGTTCATGAGCTAACTAGTCATGCCATGTTTTCACTCTCACTCTAGGCTAAGTTGACAACTCCTATTTGCTACCAGAACATGACTGTCCAGCTCGCTTTTCTCATATTTTTGGAATGTATAGTCTCATCTGTTTAATTTGTGCTGACTGGCTCTTAGACATCCTTTACTTTACTGTTCCTTTAGCAGCATTTGTAACTTGAGTACTCTATGAAAGTCAGTTTGCCATGATTTGGGGTAGGTTGTACATATGTTGCACATATGAATAAGTGCTGGTTCTCCTACCTCACATACAGCTGCTATGGATAAATCTGTGCCAGGTTCCCTTATTGTCTGCTTCACCAAAGAGCAGCATTATCAGCTTGAAACGGGAAGCATGAATAAGCCACTGCTGCTGTCTGAGTAAATTAATGCTGCTGAACACAAGGTGGCCTGAAGGGAGACAGCTTGAGTGCATTGAGTATGAGTGGCATCTTCAAATCACAGTGAATCTGTCTGCACTATGAAGTGTAACATCCCTTAGATCTCTTAACCACGCAGCAGGTTCGCTACCTAGTGATTCAGTCTGTTGTCTGTTTGCTACAAATGAGTTTTGAGAATGAGTAATCCACATTTGTTTTAAACTTGAGTTACGTGAGTTACAAGCTGTGTGCTAAATACCTGGAAAATGATCATGCAGAGTAATTGGAAATGGCTCTTCATGGACCAGCTGTGTTCACAGGCACTGGTCCCGGGGTTGGTTGCTCCTGCTCAGAGACCCCAGCTGAGTTTCCCTCTCCCCTGTGCCTGCAGTCGCTATAGACGAGTCGTGGGACACGCAGTCCGTGTCCCCCTGGTGGCAGCAGATGCGCACGGCCTGCGTGCAGTCCGAAAACAACGCGGCTGCGCTGCTGTCGGCTCACGTGGGACACTCGGTGACTGCGCAGATCATCGACAGCATGACCCACAAAAAGGTAACTCAGCTCGCACCTCCCCTTCTTCCCAGCTACTGTATCATCCATGCAGCTGGCTTGGGAGCAGTAACATCCGCAGCATTTGTCCTCATGCCAGCCTGGGCACCAGCGGGACATCCTGCAGGCCTGAACATTTGAGCTCAGATTTGAAGAACATTATGTTGGGATGAATTCATGATATGTCAGCGTTATTTACTAAATGTATTTAAATATGGAAGCTGTACACTGAGTTTCTCTCTCAATAGCAAATGATGTTGACAAACTTAAAGCCTACACACTTTCTACATAAATTTGGGAAGTCTACTGAACTTTGGTAAATCTGTTTTAACATAGTTGCAATATTTTTTTTAAGTATACAGTTGAATTTTTGTAGCACCTTTCTAAAATGATGGATGCTTGGTTTTCTTGGTAATAAATATTATCACCAAGTTGTGATTATAGCTGTGAAACTGTATACAGCGTAGCAATTCAAATGGTAAACGTTATTCCATTTCCAAATAGCCCTGTTCAGACACGTCCAGGCAGATGTGTCTGAACAGATTAGATGGAATGTAGGTGATGTTCAGTCCTGTAAATAGAAGCAGAGCATGGTTTGGCTTGGAAGGCACTTTAAAGATGGTCTGGTTTCAGCCCCTGCTGCTGTGAGCAGGGACACCTCCCACCAGAGCTGGTTGCTCAAGAGCATTATTGTCCTGGCCTTGAACACTGCCAGGGAAGGGCCATCCACAACTTCCTGTGCCTACTACCCTCACAGTAAAGAACTTCTTCCTAACAGCCAATCTAAACCTCCTTATTTATCTTTAAAGCTATTCCCCTTGTCCTATCACTACCTGCCCTTGTAAAAAGTCCCTTTCCTGTAGGCCCCTTTGAGGTACTGGGAGGCTGCAATAAGGGTACCCGGGAGCCTCTTCTCCTTCTGGCTGAGCAATCCCAGCTCTCGCAGCTGGGATTCATAGGAGAGGTGCTCCAGCCCCCTAATCATGTCTGCCTTAGCAATTGTAACTAGAGCACCAGGAAGTGTTTTAGTATTTTTGCACACTCACCTATTGCAGTTCTGTTTATCAAAATTGTCAGTGTTCCAAACCAGAGATGTTGGTATATTGCAACATACTATCCTTTACTTCCATGCCCTCTTTGTCCCTTTTTCTTCTATTCTACTTTAAAAAAAAAAAGGAACAGCTTTATTTCCTTCAAAATTCCCCTTCCATAAATCCATGTATCTTCCCACTGCTTTTCCCCCCTACTAATCTGAAAAGATTCTTGGGCTTCCTGGCAGAACATTTGCTGATAGACCTGAGAATTATCAAAATACTGCACAGAACTACCATGTGGTGTGATCTAGTATTTCTTGGTACATGATATATATTTTTTAATATGATAGGAAATGAAAATGTAGGTGGATTAATCATACATTTGGGGAAGATGTGGAGGATTTAAAAGTAAATATTTTTAAAGGATTCTAACCTACTTTTCAGCTAAATATGAACTTAAAAATTAGACTGTAAGATGATCCTTCAGGTCCTTTTATTTCCTTTAGGCTTTTATTTAAAGATCTGTGTAACTTGTGAGCAGTGTGGGATATTAATTGATCTTTGCATAATACTTAATGCATACTTTGAAGTAAATTATTCTTTAAAATGCAGTAGCTCTTGGGATGTAGCTTTGAATTTTAATGCTATGCATTTTTTATGAACAAAATTGTGGTGCTTTAAAATGAACAGACCTAAACCAGTTCCTATCTTCTGTTAGTTTTCCCAAATAATTGTAGGTTCAGACACTGAATCCTGGGAAGCACTTTCCCTTGATACTGAATATTGGAAACTTCTGCTAAAACAGTTAGAGGATTGCCTGATACTTCAAACACTACTGCACAGCAAAGTGACCAAAAGGACAAAAAGGGTTTCATCACTCCAGACTGAGCCTTTGGGCAGACTGTCTGTTAAGAAATTGCTTGAAGCTGGAAAAGGTACATTTTTTTTTCTTGGAGAGATTGTTGATTTTCTTTCTAATAGACTTCTGAGCCATCATTACCGATTTAATGATGTACTCTGCTCTGGAAATTGTTTTGCTGGATACCATTCTTAATTTAAAACCAATGCAAATTGTGTAGAACAGTGTTGTAAAATTGTTAAAAGCTGTTGCTATAAAGACCGCATTGTCAACTTCTGATCAGTTGATTAGGAAGTTTTTAATTTGAATTAAAGGTAGTAGTTAAAACCCCTGTATTGTCTCTTGTCCTTAGATTGTGAACCATAAATAATCTGCAATACACTGACTCTGCCTCTTGCTTTTCTTCTTAACATCCTAGGAGGAATTGCTGACTTCGTAGCCAAGTGGGTTTTTAGGCAAGGCTTCAGTCCAGTCATACTGAATGTGGCCCAGTACAAAAACAATACAGACAGTACTGAAGAATGTGTAGAAATGCATAACAATCTCTTTCTTGAAGAAACAGAAGCAGCTGCATGCTTGGAAAGAATCCTAGGTAAGAAAATAATGTGAATTTTTCAAATTATAAAAGTCTGCAGACTGTTGTTGTGAAGTAGCAGAAATTTTAGTTGGAAGAGGTCTATCTTCTAACTTCAGATTTTGTTTTTCTAGAGCTGCTGCAAGTAGCATATCAGCAATTTCCATGTAGTCTTGAAGTGGATGTACTCCATGCACATTGCTCCTGGGAATGTGTAGTGCAGTGGAATAAGGACCCAGAGGTAAGAAAATGTCTTTTGCAGGGAATAATGGTTAAGCCCAACTCAACAGAAACAGCTTCACAAGTTCCTGGTAGTTCATCAAAACATCAATTAATAAGACTGACTTTGAATGCAGTTACTAGGTGCAATTTTTCTGTGCTAAGTGGCAAGTGGAAATTAAATTGAGAAAATGAGAATATGACTTGAGCTGAATGGCACCTCACAAGGCCATGACTATACGTTTCAAAGCTATCAGATTCTCAATACTGGGAGTGTGGAAACTGGGTTCAGTTTCAAAAAGGTTTTTGGCTGTTTGTACTGCAGATAAAAACCAGTTTCAGTACTCCAAAATAGAGGCATATTTTTCTCTGTTCTAAGTATGCTTAAATCACAGAATACTAAATTTTTAAAACAATAAGTAGAATCCATTCTATTGTGGGAGGAACGATGGATTCTCTGGCCACTGCAGGGAGTTGTCATAAGAAAGAAAAAAGAAATTTCTTTTTTTCCCCACTCCTGACCTATAGTTTCTCTAGTGGAAAATGTTGTCCTAAGTTCAGATGAGTTAAAAGTTAAATTAGCACTCCTTGGAGCTGTGCCACATAACTTGATGTAGAAGAGAAGGTTTCTCTGACACTGTTAAAAACTTACTCTATCATAGCAAAATTGAGTAAAAATTACTCTTTCTGTCAGAAATGGATTTTGTAAAGGAAAAATGACTGTAGTCAGTGGAGATGCCTTTCAGCAAAGAGTATGTTAGCAGTACTTATACTAAAACCTCCCTGAAACTGCAGTTAGTTTCATAATGACTAAAACAAACTTTGCCATGCACGTGTATGTTTGTCAGATACGGGTAGAGAAGATTGCAACAGCAGAATAACTTACAAGTTTTATAACTGTCAAAGTAGAAGCTTTAGGATAATCTACCTGGGCCCTTTAAGAATTAGTAATTTACATTTAAAGCAAGTTTTGAACAACGTGTTAACTTGTACTGTTATTTCTTTTTTTCCATAAGGAAGCATGTTTTCTCAATAGGTCTATAGATCATCTAAGATGCATCATTAATGCTCACATTCAGCATGGTAAGTACAAAGCTCTTAATAAAAATTATCTTCACTGAGATTGTAAAACAGAACAGATGTTTGTTAACTAAAATAAATGAATGCTGTTCATGATGGTGCTGGCCATTTTGTCTTAAAACCACCAAACCACCCCAAAACTTTCTGCTGGCATCTGTGCTTCTCTCTTCCGTGGTGAAATTGAGTTTCCATCACAACTGTGAAAATAAGTTAGTTAGCTAAAGTTCATGGGTTTAACTAAAAGCATTTTAAAATAAAATTGTTCTGAAATGATTTTTCAATTTATATTCAAATAGTGGAACTTCAATTGCAGTCTGTTACTTTTCATGCATTTCTTGAAACCCTGTTTCAATGGAGGTGATGACCATTTTCTTTTTTGTAGGATATTTATGTCTGCAAATAAGATGCTCTCTTGATGTATACTTAAAATGTTTAACCTGGTCTGCATAATATAATATTTTTAGCAAGTTACTAATTGCACTTCAGACAGTGTTTGATCACCAGTGTAGTGTCCTCCTGAGAAATCTAAACTCCAAGTATAAAGCAGTGAGGATAACTCACAATTCCTTCTTGTTTTGTTCACCATCTTGTAAGATTCCTTTTTTATGCACCTAGAGTTTACAAGTCTGTGATTATTCTAGGTATTGCTCTGATGATGTGGAATACATTCATAGTAAAAAGGCTTTCTTCTGCCACATATCTTATGGACAAGGTGAGTGCAATGTCTTGAGGCTGCTTTTGTTACTAACTGAAAAGTGAAACCAGTATTTATAAACAATTTCATTTTGGTTTTTTCTTTTAAAAGTATTGGGAATGTCTTTGATTTAACTATGCAAATCACCACTGTTTATTTGGCTTATTGTGTAGCTAACTTTTGGAAGTGATGATGGAATGCATATTTTAAAATATCAAATCTGTTGGATGATTAACATGAGGCAGCTGATCAACACTGGGTGATGTGTTCTGAAGACTTAAGTGCAGTTTTAGCTTGTAATTGCTAAATAAGAAATAGTTGTGAAACAGTTTGAAACTATCTATGTGTCCATATATAAAATTTTATTAGAACATGATAAATATCTTACAGTGCCTGTTTCCTGGTAAGTTATTACGAGGAATCTAACACAAGTCCAGATTTCATATACATGAACTCCTATTCTGCAAGACACAGAAGATTTTGTGGATGTTCTTGAGCACTTTTAACTACTGCTATTATTGTAAATTAGCTTTTGTTCTAGTATGTAGCCTTTCTGCTTTGAATTTGAGCAGTCTTTTGTCCCTGCTAAGCTTTAGGTTTTTTCATGCTTATAACTAGGGAGTGGGGCTATTGCTTGGTGTTGCAGCTTTAGTTCTGCATTCTAGAAATCACTGGGAATTTCTTAGCTGTCTCTGAGATTTGAATGAGGACTTTGGGGCCTTATTTCTAATCCTAGGCCTTAAGAAAGATGAACTAAATATGGGCATCAGTGATGTTCCTTTACAATCTGAATCAGGTCTTTTGTTAAAAGCAAGATATGCAATGTGCTGTATCATGTAGCTGTAATTGAGCTATTTTCTCATTTTGTATTGGGAAAATAGTAATAAAAGGTTAAAATGTGGGTAACAGATATCATAATGAAAATTATTTACTTGTGACACATTTTACCTTTTTTTTGTAAACACAGGTTGGAAAAGCTCCAAAGGACAGATTATGCAGAAGGGCAAGTAAAACTACTTTTGTCTGAGTGGGAAGAAATAATCAGAAATGCCTTAAATTTAATACTGGTTTGTGGTTTATTTTTGAAAGTTGTTTAAAAATTGAAAATATAGCCTTAGAGAAAATGTTACAGATTTTAAGAAGTATAAATTAATTTTTATCTGAAAAATCAGATTAGAACAGTAGTATACCTTCAAATATTATAGAGGGTGGGCTTGAGACTGTAAGATGACAAACTACTATTATTTTTCATGCATAATGTCATTAGTTAAAACTTTTCTGGAAGATGACTGATATGATCAGAAAATTAAATTTACTAGGTGGCATTACTTGATTCAGTCTTTATTGGAGATACAGTATTGTAAATGGCTACGTTTCCTTTATTCCAAATTTTCCTGTTAATTCTTTGTTGTACTTCAGTAAGCACTTGTTTACATTTAAATATAACAAGTTAAGAAACTGAGCTGAACTGTGTGTTTGATGTCAACAACTGACTTCTCAAAGAGCTAATGAAAGCCTGTTTCAATTCCAGCTGAAACAATTTAAATCTTACTGTTTGTTACCAGGACGTAGGGATGAGTGACACAGCAATGACAGCTTTTCTTGGCTGCTGTTCAGAACTTCTGCAAACTTTGCTAGAGGTAAATTTCTATTTTCCCCATTGAAAGTAAGGAAGTGATGGGTTAAAATCTATTTTTGAGGACTGTGGATTATACTAGTTGCTGTACAGTTCAGACAAAGGTTAATGGTACTCTGAACAACAAGAAGTTTTCTGTTGAATTTCACCACAGAGCAGTTGTGGTGAAGGCTGTGAGGTGTGGGAGTGTTCAGTGTGTGTCTGCTCTCGTGTTCTCGGCAGGCAGACGTGAGCAGTGACGAGATGCAGGCCCCTGTGCTGGACACGGAGGACGCCTGGCTGTCGGTGGAGGGCCCGGTGTCCATCGTGGAGCTGGCCCTGGAGCAGAAGCGCGTCCACTACCCGCTGGTGGAGCACCAGTTCGTGCTCTGCACCATCCTCTACGCCATCATGAGGCTCTCCCTCAAGGCTGTCAAGCCACTGTCACTGTTTGACAGCAAGGTATAGCTTTGAGAGCAGATCATGAAATACTGCTTTAGTTCATACTCCCTTCCCCTTGGTTTCTGGGATATCTGCTGGCTTTCGCACTTCAAGCAGTTCCTGCATGATTTTATGAAAGCCTTTAGTTCACCGTGGTGCATTAACAAAATGGTCACCAGAATTCAGGCAGAGACCCAAACTTGGTGAGTTTCCTTAGTAATAAAAGATTTGTAATGACCTCGGATGCATGAAGATCAGTTCTTTAATTATTAGCTGGCCTGAAAATACTGCGTGGTCAGAACACTAGATGACAGTTTTTTCTGATTGCTTTGAGAAGTGCCTGACCAGTCAAAACATAAATATTTAAAGGTCAGAAATGTTGTTTGTGTGACTGTTGTATCCATTATTGCTGATGATTATTTCAGAATTCCCAGTATCTCAAAAAGAATAACCAACTTTTCATTTAACTCATTTAAACCACTTTAAAAAGTCACTGCATTTTAAATGCAGTATGTTACAGAGGTTAATCCTGATACCAGAAATTGAGCTTTCCTCCTCCTATCATAACCACACTTAGATTCTAAGAGAATTTAAACACAAAGTACTGGTGTAGAGTGTGGTTTAATTCCTGCTGTGGAGAAAATAATTTAGTGTTCTAACACTGCTCAGATTTTTTCTACATCATTAACTGGAATTTTATAAATGCAGAGTTTTACTTTCCTTTTGATGTAGACTCTTGTATGCAAGCTCTCCTCAAGCAATTGAGTCTGATTTTAGCATTTTACCACAGGTCAAATTCCATTGATTTTGTATTTTCTTTTTTGTTGTTGTTTATCTGTTAGCAGAAAGCATTATACTTCCTTTTGTCGTTTAAGAGTGGATATGATGTTGAGGAAAATCAGATCCTATTCCTGTGCCTCCATTCTTTTACATACAACTGTTACTATTAGCCATTCTCTTTTTGCCTTCACTTACTCAAGGTCTCCATTTACTCTGTGAGCAAAATAGAAGATGCAGTACAAAATAAATTCAAGAAACAAGTGGGCTGCTTAGTATTGGATCAGAGTGGATTTGTAGTATTGCCCTGTTTCCCTGAGGCCTGTCTTTGATTCTGAATTTTAGGGCAAAAATGCATTTTTCAAAGACCTGACATCAATTCAGCTGCTGCCTAGTGGGGATATGGATCCAAACGTGTTATCCTTACGACAGCAGGTAGGCAGAGGTTTTGTACTGAAAGTTCTTAAACTTCTGAAGTTACAGATAATCCCGAGGTAACCTATGGTTTTTGCTTCACAGTTCTTGCTCAAAATTGTGAGTGCAGCAGTTCAAACACTGTGTTCATCACAGAAGGACAGTGAAGTCTCAGAAGAGGAATATTTTCCTTTTGAAAAGGGGAAGAATTGGCCAACTTTAGCTGCAGACCTGGCTCAGTATCTTCAGATCTCTGAGGATCTGGTCCGAAGGCATTATGTCTGTGAACTGTACAGTTATGGGATGGATCATCTTGGTGAGGAGGTAAGAACAGCTTTTAACATTTTACAACACTGTCATGTATTCTACTAAAATTACTTCTCACTTACTGAAGATGTCTGGAAGGATCAGACAAGATTTCTCAAGCTCAAAAAATCACCAAGCTGAAAAATCAGAGACTATAAAAGTACTTTTTCAGGACTAATAATTCCCTTTATTTTTCCATTTTCCTAGTAAGAATCTGTCTCTTGCAATTAGTGGAAATGTGACAGGGAGTTACACTACTGATATAACCAGCATGGCCTTTTTAATTTTCTTATATTTGATAATTTCAGGAATTGGCTTTTTTTACCTGTAATGTCTTTTTGGAAAGAAAAAAAACAGGAAAAAAAACCCTTTTCCCTTCCTTGAGGGAGGATGATATTGCTGGACTGTAACAGATCTTGTGCTCCTGCTAATCACTGTCAAGTAGAGAGTAATTCTCTGCCTTGTGGTGCTCTGAGGCTGCTAATACTGTGCTTTGTTACAGTAACACATAACACAAGGGACAGTCTCAAAGAGTGTCCCTTCGGTATCAAGAGCTGTCTTATGTTACTGCTGTTCAGGCTTCCAGCTGAGCGAGCCGTGTCACACCCAAACTGTTTCTAGTCCCTTGTGTTTCTCTGCTTTCAGGCCTTCCTGCAGGTGGCTGACAAAGAACTGCTGGCATCCCAGCTGCTCATGCTGGCTGGGCAGAGGCTGGCCTTCACTCTCCTGCACGGACAGATGAAGGATGGCATGGAATTCCTCAGCAGGCTTCCTCCAACACTGAGCACTTGGCTCAAAGCTATGGTAAGTTAAGCTCCAGTTTGGAAAGCAAGTTGATTTTCCGAGGCTTCTGTTCACCAAGTCAGGGATTACATCTGAATGGCCCTTTTTTACTCATGAAAATCGGGTTTTTTTCGCCCCCGTTTTTCCTCATGGTAGTTCTCTTTCATGGAGGGTAAAGCGGTTTCATGGCTCACAGCATCAGCTTGTGTTTATGTGTTTATAAACATCAGCAGTGTGTCTGATAAAGTTTCTGGAGGGCTCACCTGTGCCGTGGCTGAGATGCTGAGTTTGTCTCTCGCAGGACGCGCAGGAGGTGCAGAACGCAGAGGTGCCCATTGCGACGACGGCGCGGCTGGTGAGCAAAGTGATCGAGCACCTGCCCGAGAACCACGGGCAGTACAGCCTGGCCCTCAACCTCATCGAGGCTGTGGAGGCCATCCCCGCCTGAGCGCACACTGAGCCTCAGCTGAATGCAGGAGAGCTCCATGGGCTCTGGCTAAGCTACAGAAAGAACAGTGCTCCCCATCCCAGAGTCTCAGAAGGTAATCTTCAATTGGAGTGTACTTTAAATTCTGCACTAGTAAGAATATGGTTAGTTTCTAGTACACTTGTCAGTATCCAAACTGCTTTGTTATTTATTTCTGAATTGAATGCTTTATGCAGTTGTTTAAATTGGGTATATTTGGCAGCAGTTTTAGTCTCTCAACACAATCACATCTTGTGAAATTCTGTATTTCATGCTGGCAGTAACTGCTGCACTTTCAATGTTCCATGTATGATTTGTTTTCCAAAAGCAACTTTAGAATTAGACCCAAGAAGAACTTCAGTCTCTGAAGTTATCACGTAAAGCCAATACTGCTTTTTCTGAAGCTCAAGCTGATGCTGGGCTCACTCCTTGTAACTGCATTGTGTGATAATGACAACTGCACTCAATGTAGGATAAAATGTGCTGCGGTCTTATGGCATGGGAGAACAGCCTGGAAGGAGAACCCAACTCTCCCGACATGAGTCTGGACTTTAGGTCCAGCTCTCCCAGTGCTGGACTTCAGCTACAACTGGATTGACATCCCTCTTCATTATTATTAAGCTCTGCTGAATTTAAGTAGGTCAAGGAATCTCTTACTGTAAGATTGTTCCTCCATCTTATCACCGTAGGAGATGTAGTATGCTATGAATCTCTGCACATGTGAACTTGTAGTCAAAAATGCTCAAAAAGTTGATCCGACTTCTCTGAATATTGACAGTACTGAGTACTTTAGCCTTAAAACCCCCACTTTATTGCTGGTACCTACAGGGAATTCCATAGTGAGTATTTTCATTATTGGAATGGTGTTGAACATTGTTATCTGGCACTGGGACTCCTGTTCACTCCTTGTCTGAAGGAAGCCAGCAGAGAAACATGAAATTGGTGTAAACTTTTTGTCTTTGTCAGCTGAAATTACCAGCTCCATCCTGTAACCTGCTCCTCCTGCATTATATGTAACAAACATTTGTAATATTCTGCCTTGCTGGGGACGGAATTTAGAATTGAGTCTTATCTTTCTGAAGTATGTGCTCCTGTCAGCAAAGGTTTTAACTTCCCCCCAAAAAGGTGATGCAGGTGGCTTGCTCCACACAGCCTCCTCCATCTGTTCTGCAGCCCCAGTTCCTGCTCACTGCACTCCAAGGCAGCTGGTGAAGGATTCTTGCTTCAGTACTTAATGGTTGATTTCCTACAGATGGAGCAAAGAATCGTCAGAATTCCTGTAAAATTCCCTGGTCTATGTTCTGTTGTACTTCTCTCCTGACTTCCATAACTGAGGTTAAAGCAGCTGTAAAGGAGAAATGGAAGAGGCAATATCATACAGGTGCCATGACCACCTTGCTTGACAGCACCTCACACTTATGCAGAAATGAGTGAGCTGGAGATTTGGTCATCATGGAACCTGAGGAAAGCCGGGTGTTCCTTAGCTGCATTCCATTCCTCTATCATGGTACAGCTGTGTAAAGGAATTTACTGTAACTGAGCATCACGTCAGAGCTGACACACTACACCAATCAAATCTGTAATGTATTGTAAGTAATCCTCTGTATATAGTGCTATTTTGTGTTTAATTTGCTGTGGATTTGTGTAAATTGATTAAATAAAATTTGAAGTTTCATGGTGTCTTTTCCTTCCTTTTAGGGAATGGTGGTCACCACTTCTGTTTTGTAGAGAGGATGGTTTGCTGGGGTTATGCTGAACTACCAGCTGCCAGTATAAAAATTAAAGAAGAGCTGCTTCACTGGGAATTTTCTCTTAAATGGAAGTGAATGTTCACAGACCACAGGTTGTTAAGAACAAGTAAATCAGTCAGTTATTTTTAACCACCCCTTTTATTAAGCTGAAAAGTGATATACACAAGTAGTGTATATATATATATTTATATATACACACATCGTTCCCCAAAATGCATGATGCTCCTGCTCAGGCTGGGGCTTAGGCATCTGCTTCTACAGGTTCCAGTATGCAGACCTGCTGCTTCAGCCACTTTGGAGCAGCTTTTGCATAGGCATTTTGTCTTCACGTGCTCCCCTTTCCAGCAGCAAGGACTTGGAGGCACCGTGGGCAGGGAGTGCTTGAGGACTCGGCCGTGTATCTCCTGCAGCGAGGGCATTTTGCTTTGGCAATGGGTCGGGCTATAACTTTGTATGAGGATTGTTCACAGATGTCACCACCTGTCAAAGAAAATGGCATTGCTGAGAGAGAGGCTGGAGCTGCAGGTAAGACTCAAGCTGTGAACAACCCTGTACTGTAGTGCAGGAGCCTGTATGGAATGGTTCTCTTACCTTCCAAGTTAATCAGAAAGGTCCCTTTTGTGATGTTGGCATCTGAAGGTGTTTCTTGGGGGAGCTCGCTCAGCAGGGTTGTCTGGGAAGCCATCATTATCTCATTCAGCTGGGAAACACTGGAAGTTTCTTCAGCCTGCAGTGCCTGGAGGACAGAGAGCTTTCAGACTTGGAACTTGCTTTTGTTTCATCACCATCCATTCTATAAAACACATACTGAGCTGTGGCTCCTAATCAGGGTGGATGGTTTGAACCAAGAGTGATTTACTCCTGCCAGGAGCAGGAGGACAGACTGGAACTGCAGTGTCCAAGAGAAAGGGGCTTTTGGCCAAGCAGCTGCCCATGAGCCAGCATTCTGCTCTCCCCAGGGACAGGGCCAGCAGCATCCCACCTTAGGATGCTGTATTAGAGCATTGCCAGCAGGGTGGAGGTGATCCTTCTCCAAAACACCACAAAGCTGATTTTTTATTGTCCGCGTAGTCAAGCATGGGCACAGGTAGCCCAGAGAGCTGGCAGGGTCTCCATCCTCAGAAGCATCCAAAAACCAACTGCACAGAAGCCTGGGCAGCCTGTTCTAACTAAGCCTGCCTGAGCAAGGGCTGCGCTGCACAGGCTCCAGCAGTGCCTTCCACCTTCAACCACTCTGTGGTTCTCTGGTAAGTCCAAAGCAGAAGGAAGTTTTCACACAGACAACACCGGTCTTAGTTACATTTTTTACCTCCATTAATTCAAACAGCAATCCAGGCTCAATTACAATGATGACTTCATATTCCAAGGAGTTCTTGCCGGAGATGGACCCAAGGAAGGAGTCTCTCATTGCACATGCACCTTCTATTGCTTCCTCAATGCCAGGCTTCTTCCATGCTGAGCTTGCATTAATCCAGCCAGTACGAAACACACCCTCTGAGTCTTGAAAGCAAAACAAAGCAATTCTTACTTTAGTCTATTGGAGTGTTTATGAAATGAATAAAAAAGAATGGCACATTTCTGGAACTGTATTCCTTGTAGCTGTGCAATTAGTGCACTAAAGGACTTGCTTAGCTTTACCTTTCTTGTAAGGGATGTACTGGAAAACCTCCTCTGCCAGGTGGGGCAGGATGGGTGCAAAGGAGCGGACGACGATGTCCAGGGCCTCTGCCAACACGGTTTGACATGAACGACGCTTTGGGTCCTTCTCTTCTTCGCAGTAGAGCCTGCAGGACAGCAGGGAAAGCTGGGAAGTGTTCCTAGGTTCATGTTTCTGCTTGAGAGCCACACTTCTGGGAGTGCCACTAGACATACAGAAGTCTGACCCAGCCAGCCCTTCTAAGGAGTGCCCTTCCCTAGGCAAGCACAGATGGTCCTACAGACAGGACCATCTGCAGCCACAGGAAAGGAATTTGTCACAGGCAAGGAGATTCTCTACATGTTAATTTGGGGAGAAAGGATCTGTCCTCAGGGATCTGAGCCTGCAGCTGTCAGCCCTTTGCTCTGGTTCATCTGTAAACCTCAGCATTAGAACTTCTTTCTCCCCCCACTCCTCCTCTACTCATGTTCTGGCAACTGAAGATCAGTGTAACCGCCCCTCCTACCCCATGAAACAGCCCTTGCACTTTCACACAGGGATCTCTCACAGCCTTAGGATGCTTTTACTGATGTAAAAAAATAGATAAGTGCATTCAGTTGTACAGCTAACTGCTCAAAGCCCTTCCTCCTGTCTTCCCAAATTCAGATGCACACCCTTTCAGGGTAGAAATACAGATCCAGGACTCCGTCTTTAAATATTCACTTGGTTTTAAATTTGCTTGTTTGATGACCTTTTAAAGCGTTCAGTACCGCCAGTAGACAGAAGAAAACACAACAAAGACAGCTAACTCAGCATTCACCTGGAACCTTATTAACTCCATCTCAGACCCATTCCTTTCTTTTTTTCCCTTTTAAAGGCAGCAGGAAGGAACTCACCTGTCCTTGATCATGCTGAAATAGAAGCTAGACAAGCTTTTGGAACAGAATGCTTGCAGCAGTCGAACAACTTTGCTATAATCATATTGCTTGTAGGCTTCTGTAACCTGAGAGAGGGAGGTAGGAACAGTGCCTTGGTTTGCATCACACAGCTGATACGACAGCCCCTGATAAACTAAACTTACAGAAAATATAAGGAGTGGCATAAAGTCTGGCAGAAACTTAAAAGGTTGTTGCACGGTGAAAAATGTCAGTTAATAGGCCAAAGAAATCATTTCCATTCAAATTTGAGTGGAAAGAAAAGGGGAAACCCCAGAAACTATGCCAATGGTTTCAGCAGAATGGTTCTGAGTGACAGAAATGACAAAGTTCTGTATAACAGAAATTTCCAAAGCTCTAGTTTTTGGGTTTGTTTTTTTCAATGTCTATCTTTAACCATTTTTAACCACTTCTAATTTGAGGCCTTGGCCAGTGAGTCAGACAATCTGGTTGATGTCTAAACCAAATAAAGAATGTTAAAGTCTTCCTCAAAAATTGAAATGGGCTTAAGGGAGCACACATTGCATTGAAGAATCCTTAGTGGTTGTAATACGCCTGCTTGACACACACACTTTACTCACACCTGAAGAAAATATAACCAATGGAAAATATTACACACATGTTCATCTAAAGGCAATTCCCCCCTACCTTGCTGCCGTACTCCTGCAGTAAGTGCAGCATGTACTGATCCACTATGTACATCTCTGCAGGGGGGATGGAATCTGTCTCTGGGTTGAAGCCCTCCACGTTACCCAGCATGAAGCGCAGCGTGTTCCGCAGCTGGAATGGCCCAGAGCAATTAAACATTATCAGCCTTTGCAGATGAAACACAAAACGCTCATATTCCATCATTAACTAAAATTGATTACTTTTCAAAATGATTGTGAGAATGGTTACAAAGCCATCATGAAGAACACAGGGCAAAAGGACCCACAGAAAAATTAAAACTGGCTGTTTCCAAAGCACAAAGCTGCTTTTTCTCAGCATGCTTTACTATTTGTCCCACAGCTGTAGAAAGCAGTAGTACCTCCCTAAATAAGCTTGGAAAAGCTTTCTCTAGTCTAAAGACTGGGAAGCTCTGCAGGCAATACACAGAGGCCCTGTGGTTGGGATGCACAGTGTTGGCACTGGTGGCTCTTACCTTGTTGATGTCATCCCTGGCAGCATTGAGCACCACGGGCCCAATCAGCACCTCTGTGAAAACGTTGGATTCTGCCACCCACCAGCGGAGAACGTCGGCCCCGTACGGAGGATCCTTGGTGTGATCCTGAGGGCACACAGGAAAGCACAGAGCCATAGAGCATCTCCAGCTGCAAGGGATTCATAGGGATCATCCAGTCCAACTCCCTGCTCCTTGCAGGCCTACCTAAAACTGTCCATGTGTCCAGAGGCTGCTGTGGTTGGAGGCTTCCACCTCTTTTAGCAGGAGGGCATAACTCACACCTGCAGCACTCTGTACAGGCAGTGCCAGAACCCAAGCAAGAGAAACTCATCTGCAGCCTTAAATCCTTTGAATGCTTACCATTTCAAGAACAAAGTTAGTATCTAAAACTATATAGGTTTTTCTTCCCTTTTAGACTGTTTTCAACTCTGAAAATGGCTTTTCTCCCTTTTGAAAGAATAGGAACAATTGTGTGTTTTAATTAATCAGATAAGCAAGTCATGCAAGGATTGATTCTGTTGTCTAGTGAGCTGCAAAATCTGCTCAACAGCCTCAGAAAGAGCAACAGTAGGACTGGGGAGGGAAGGAAATGCAGAGCATCGCTGGCAGTGCAACCTTCCTGACCATGGAATGAAGTTTCCAGAGTCAGTAACAGCCTGAGAGCAGAGAGATTGCTGAGGTGCAGCTGTGACATGTGACTGCTCCACTGCCAGCCACACATGGTAGGCTTCAGTCAATTTGACAGCAGAGGTTCATTATTTCAGTTTTTTGGGGGGTTTTATCATTCCTCTTCTCCATAACTCCATCAACACTGGTAAAATGGAACCATTTTACGCCCTCTGCATACTCATCTTTTCTCTTAGCAGAGAACAAAGGTGAGGGGTTTTCTTGCACTACAGCAGAAGCAGCACAACTCAAGGTTTTCAGTCCAGCCAAATGGAACTGCAGCATAGCCCAAGAGGAGCCTGACAGAGTTCTGGCACAAGACAGCTGCAGAATCTGGCAGTGAAAGGTTGGGAGAAACTCAGGAGCTTGACCTACTTCGCCTCCGTTGATGACGACATCAGGGTCAACCACATTGCCAACGGATTTGGACATCTTCTCCCCTTTCTCGCCAAGGGTAAAGCCATGAACCACCAGAGTCCTGCAGGAAAGGTTTTAGTGAAAACAAAATCCCAGGGAAAAATCTATGCTAAGAATAGATTTCTAATGAGGATATTCTTAAGTCAAAGCACACAGAAAGCCCCTGTTTTGGTGAGCCTGAGGCTTCATCCCAAGTTCAACCAACCATGAATACCCCGTACTACCATCCAAGTAAAGCAAACAACTTTATTTTCCTCATTTAATTTTGTTGTGCAAGCAACAGACTGTTTAGATATCCACATGTATTTCAGACTAATTAAAGACTAAAGTGTTATTTACTTTCTAAAGCCAATACATTTCCCAAAATTGCACAGCCTCCTTGCAGCTGAGCTGCATTTCCCTTCCCTATGCTTCCCATCTTCCAGGAAATACATGGTGTGCCACAGCTCCAGCAGAACACAAGCACACAGCTATTCCCAATTCCCTACAGCCTAATGTTGAATTCACAAGTCAGTGATCTTGGAAGATTTGCACACTGCGCTTCCCAAAGAATTTCTTTAATTATGGGAGTGGGGAAGACAGAAAAAATCCAGACATGTATCTGATAATGCAATTCCTAAATGACTAAGAATGAAAACGTTATTAGAACTATGATAGAAAAAGGTAAACAGTAAATTAACTACAGTTTAATATGAGAAAAACTACATACTGAAAATGTAAGAACATGAATCAGATACTTGGAACTGGTTTGATTTCCCTTGTTTATACACTACTGTGCACACTTCCAAAAGCCCAGTGTTCAATAAACGGACTGGAAATGTGTTTGCAGTCCACACACTTACTTGTATGGTGCCTTTTTCCTTGCTGCCACACTGGTTAAGAGAGAGGACTGAAACCAACCTCCCAGCTGGTCTTTTCCTTCAAGGTATGTATCTGCTCTTTGCTCTGCACCTTTAAAACCAGAATATTTTATTTGAAATATTAGACCTTGTATCTTAAAACAATTAGCACACAAAATCTCTGAAAGTGATTAGTAACATTTATTCTGCTTTTTAAATCCTGTAGTTACTTTTCTAAATGGTGTGTGGTTCCTTAACCATGATACAAGGGATTCATTACTATCACAATTCTGAAGAGAATCCAAAATTTGCCACACTCCAGAATTTAACAAATAAGTTTGCTCTCTCTGAAACTAAATAATAAATTATGAAAAGAAGCTATCACTCTCAGACTGCTTCAGAAGTTCTCAGAATACTTTCCAAGTACTCCTAAGCAAACTGGAATACCCAAGAAAAGTTCACATGCTTTGGAATTAATAAAAATCTATGCCACCACCTGAAGCTTCTCCATTTGGAATTCTCGGGGCACAAGGCACAGAGGTAACATGCCCAGCCAGCCCATGAAAGGCATTTACAGAAGAGAGCAGGAAGCTTTGGCAGTGACCACAGCTCACCTGGGACAGAACTTATATTTTTGGTCACTGGTGTTCCAGGAAGATTAAGAGTTAGGACACCATGGGAAACAAGAAAGCCTGTTGGGGATAGAGGAATCTGAAAAAGCCTGGTTTAGCTTGTTCTTGTGAAGGCTGAGTAGAATTTTATTCATTGTAAATACACACACAGAAAAAAAAGAGGAATGCTAGGGAAGAACAAGTGGAGCTAATGAGTACTTTAAAGGAAAACTGGGCTACAAGGCAGGCAGGGTATTAGCTGAGTGCACATTAAAGGCAGAAGAGCAAACCCAGCTATTCCACTGAGGGTTGAGAGAGGACAGCACAGTTTAAATGGCTTTACTGGTGGAATTCAGTCATTGTACAAAAAGGTACAAAACTTGTTGACTCAAGAAGTCCCTCCTTGTCCTAAGCAATTCCAGGCAGGTCATCAGAGAGAGAACAACAGCAGAACATGCAGGTCAAAGCCTACAATGGTGCAAAACCATACACACATTTGTCACGAATTTAGTTTTGATTCCACAGGTTGATGGTCTTGCTTTCTCATTATTCAGACAGAAGTTTCTCTACTCATTTTTTGTTCACTATCTCCTTTCTTCCTCTTCCTAGGACCCCTGAGACAATGTTTCTTTCTGCCGCTGACACACTTGATCTATTTGTCTAACTTAATGGAAGTTTCGATATTTAGATCCATCCTGCAATAAAGGGAAGTTCAACATTACAAAGGTCAAGGCCACACAGTTCCAGGCAGCACAGGAAAAAAGTGTGGGTGGATATTACGGTTTTTACACATTTGCTTATTCATTCAAGGAAATCTACAAAGGTCTGGGGTTTAGAAGTACAGTAAGTAAGGAGCAGCCTCGGTATTAAGAAACTGCAAAAATACGTGTGAGGATAAGATAAAAAAAGAGTATTTGTGGTAAGGAAGACAGTAACATTAGAAAATCTGTAACAACACATTGATTACTTACAACTATTTACTAGCCACTGGTTTTAGAGAAGTGAACTTTTCATGGAAACACCAGTAGTTAGAACTTAGAGAGAAGAATTTCAACAAACAACTGATTACAAACAGCAACTGGACTGGGCTTTTCTGACAGGAACTAGTACATCTGGCAAGCTGGCTACTGGTGCTTGCAAAGTTAACAGAGGCCTGAACCTCTTATCTGTAAAATACAAACATGGGGTTTGCATATACAAAACCTGCCTTATAAGTAGGTCCCCTTTCTCAGTTTTGTAAAAGTTGTGATTGTTATGTATAAATTAATTATAATAGTGCTCACTCTTTTTTTCTTTGTAAATGGAGAAGTATGTCCAACAACCCCAAAGAGACTTCTCTGATGTTTATTTTAACTGAGGTATAGTACATAGGTCATTAAAGAGAATTACAATTTATGATCCTTCTGGTTTGGATTTCAAGATTCCATATCTTTGATCTTACAGACTTTGACTTTTAGATTAAACGTATTGTATTTTAATGCCAGGAATGAACCAGCAAAGATAAATTCAAGTCTCTCAGTCAGCACAAAAGTTTAAACACTTAGATAGGCAAGTTGTAAAATAATCACATTCATTCAGTTAAACATTAGCCAATAAGATAGGGAAAAAAAGCTATGATGTTGAAAACTACCATCATTGCAACACCCACAAAACTATGGGTAAAAACCTGTGTGACTGTGACCAGTGGCAAATCACAACACAATAAAGTCATGCATTTTTACATGAAATATTTTACAAAAGAATCATCTCAAAATTGTAGTGAAGATGGCACTCTGCCAGTGAGGAAAACATAGGAGAATTTTAAGACATTAAGGACTTCTCTTAAATGGATGCTCCAGAAGGAGCTACTGAAATGAGCTCTGTCAAAAGGTTGAACTTCAAAGCAAAAGAACAACAACAGAAAAAGTGTTGGGTACCACAGCAGTAAGTATTTCAAATTAGCATATGCTTTTGAACAAAATTTTGCTTTACCACACTTTCTTTTTGGAAGCAGTGGATTAACACTCTTCTGCCTCAGAGCAGCTTAGTGAAAATGCAGTTATCCACATATGAAGCATTTTGGACTTAAATTTTAACATTGCATAAAACAGTTCTTAAAAAAAAGGAAAAATTAGGCATGTGTAGCAAGAAACAGACAGGACGAGAGTGCACAACAATAAACTGTTCAGTGAGAACAGTGTTAGGCAAACAGAGCATTAACAAAGCAAACAGCATCCCCAGGAAACTTTAGGGGCAGCGGGATTTCAGAGAACGTTGCACTTCTGGATCTGCTCTCAGTGACGCCAGTGAGTGGTGTTTATTTCACACACAGTCTACTTATTTCACACAGTCTACTGTACAATTTTGGGTTTGTGACTACAAATGTAGTAGCCAAATCTCTGATTTTGGTGTCTAAGTTGCACCTTCCTGCCTGCCACGGAACCATTTGGTTCATCTGTCATTTAGCTACAAGTGGTACCTTAGGCACAGCCAGGCTGGAAAAAGGAAGCCAACCATAATTTAATGGAACAAAAGAAACTTTAAGCAGAGTCCATCAGAAATAGGCCCAGACCCTGGAAGGAGATGTAGCAGGGCAAGCATTACAAATAGGACTGTGCAAGGGCAAAAGGTAATGTAACCTATGAATTACACCATTGGGCTTGGCTGTCACTGAGCAATTCCTTTAAATTCAGCAGAATCTCTCTTCTTGCCCCTCTTCACCCCCTTCCCAACCTGCTGCATTTGCTGACAGCAATCTGTGTGGCCATCAGCTGAAGGGATTCATTTTGTAACAGCTGCATCTCCTTTAGTAAGCTTGGACACAGCTGGGTCAAGTGCACTGAAAAGTCAGGCCCAAGCTGCCTGAGCTGCAGAGATGCTGGAGAGAAGAAATTATTTTCACAGGACTGGAACTGACCGGGAAATCTGTAACATCTGTTATTGCTGCTGGTTACTAACAGATCATTGATTTAGAATTTTCAACTGAGTTCAGAGTAGAGTGAAACAAACATTAGTCTCAGTTTTAGCCATCTTTTATATCCTGCAGTTGTCCTGAAAGTAACTTGTGCTGTCAAAGAATCTCTGCCACCAACACTGACATCAGAAGGCAGCAATAACCTCGGCTCTCACTCACCTCCTACCACAAAATTAATTCTTCCCATTATGACATTCTCCAAGCAATCTTGGATTTCTCCATTAATTTCATCTTTTTTTCTCCAAGAGTACTTTGTAAACAATCTAACCAATTAGCCTGCCTATAAGCTGTGCTGATTATCATTGATGTTGGAAAGAAGTTCTGCAAAAAGCTTTAAAAACTGGAGCGTATTTGGGAAATAGATGACAAAACTCTTAATTCAACAACTTCTCTAGCAAAGTTTCATAAAAGGTGAGTTAAATGAGTAATTTGATATGAATCACAGACTGTACTTCCCTTGTGGCAGTGGCTGGAAGCCTCAATTACACAGAAAAAAGGTAATGCAGTTTTTGTGTCATTTCTAGAATAAACAGGGTTAGGAGGTTACGCTGCTGGTGAGGCAGTCCCCAGCCTTTACAGCACTGGGGCCACTCCAGCTGTGTCACACAGCAGAAGGAAATGCTTTACACACACCAAGCTCCAGCAAATTTCACAAAAAGAGAGGACTAGGTAGAGGAGAGGAACTTGTAATGGTTCCATGAAAAAAGAAGTCTGTACTGTGATAATCCCAACATTTACTAGACACTCCAGAATCCATACGGGAGCTTTACACAAATTAACAATGAATCCAGTCTTGATTCTGCTACTCCTTATGAGAAGTTATCTCCTTTACACAGGATTAGAGGTAGCTTTTTCAGGCTGGGGTGTCAAACCCTTTAACAATGCAAATTTGTAACTGCATAAAAGACCACTACTTTGTTATACCTTTTAAAATCAAGCCAGAAATATTTTTAAAGAGCATAAACCTCAGTATATGTAGAAGTCTTCTAGAAAATTAATGTTTGCTGATGGTACTGTTGCCTTACCACGTTGCTAAGAAATAAAACTCTGGTACTAACGTGTTTTATAATTCCACAAGATTGTTATCATGCAATTGTGTACAGAGGGTTTAAAGTCCAACAGACTTGATGTATGGGACCAGACTCCTAGAGTGGAAAGGGCTCCTGACTTTGCATTATCCCTCCAGGCAAACAGTGTATATTTTACATCTTTTTATACAAATACCTATCTGCTACCTGACGAGTAGCAACTACTGGCAGTAGGAGCAATAAATAGCATATAGCAAGTGTAAATATTTCAAGCCACAACATACTGCTTTAGTTACTGCAAGTAACCAAAAGTGAAAAAGCACACCTATACTTTTAAATTATAAAACTTACTTGGACTCAGCAGCTTGAGTCCACTTGATCTCAGTGTTACTCTGCTTCAAATAGCAGAGACAAGCATAGACTGAAATTTGTTAACTAAAAACAATTGAAGAGGCACCAACTAGCAGCAAAGTACTTGGCTGTCTGTGCCATGACACTTCTCCACTCAAAACAAGTATGATGTGATTAGCAATTACACAGTACAACCACATGGCAGAATCATTAGAGCAGAATATTAGAAAAACCTCAACTTTAATTATACTGAAAATGAGTTTGCCAACATTAAATCCTTATCTTTACAAGCAAAAGCAGCTTTACAAGTCACAGCCAGCCTGCTGCTGGCATAATCTGCCTCAGTTTTGCTGACACCAACACTGTTCACACAGAACAGTTATATTTTGTTCTCCAAGTATTTTAAAAGAAGGATCAACACAGGAGTTCTTTACCTTCCAAAACGTGAGCCCAGGAAGTTCCACTGTCAAACCAAATGTCTAGGACATCCTGTCCCTTGACATAATCTGAAACATCACGACCACCAGCCTATTGAGAGAAAATTATTAAATAATGCAAATAGAATACTCTGTATCATCAAAGCTAGAAATAAAGCAAATTTCTGGACCAGTTTGTACAAGTTCTTTTACTAACTTGGTGAGTGAACACAAAATAACGTAGGTAATTTTTGACAAGAATTTTCAGATAATTACTGATGGAAACCCAAGGCAGGGCAAGGAAAAATTACAAAGAAAACCTCAGATGGCACAGTAACACTACAGCTTAAGTACACATTTGTTAAAGAACAATAAAAAGTTAGGAAGAACTAAATAAAACATCTAATCCATCTTAATGACCAAGACCTAATACATATTTGTGCTCATAATTTGGTAAATTAGGATGTCACTTTCCTCCTGATACAAGAGGAGGAGGATGGAGATCTCTGCCCTGAATTAACAGCACAAATCCTATTGTGTATCTTCTGCCCTACTCAGATCTCACTTTTTGAATACTCCTTTCACAAGATACCTTCTCATGAGGGCACAAGACTGAAGAGCATCATAGGAATAAACAAAGTTTTTCTATTATTTCCCATCCCTCAACTGTCCTGAGCACCTGCTGTACCTGAAGTCAGAAGTTTACCTTTGCTACAGCCTCTTTTGACAGGAGTTGTTCGATAGGGAGGGCCCACCAGGCATCTGTCCCTTGCTGCTCCACTATTTTGATGACATCTGTGATGGTTCCACTGGAAAAAAAGGGGTTCATGAATGGAGGAGTTAATGACACTTTCCCACAAGTATCCGAGACCCAAAGCAGAGAGACACTGATACACAGACCAAGCTATTTGAACCTGTGATTTCCCAGCTTCTAATCGAGACAAGACTTCACAGAGCGTCCTGTCTGTATTAAAGAATTTCTATTTTTGCCTTCCAAGATGGGAGGATTTGAACAACATACAAAAACCCACATGGATTACAAATATTTTCTGCAAATACTCCATAATTGGGGCACTCAGAAAAGATGCCAGCAGCTTGAAAACTTCTAAAATCCATCTTATTTGCTATTTATTGACCTTGAATTAAAAAAAACTGCAGAACTATTTCCCCTCAACGTATCAGAGGAATAAAATACCTTTTTAACAACAGGTTTATTTTTCCTACTGGATACAGAGACCTTGAGAANTATATATATATAAAAGGCTTCCAGTCGCCTGAATTCCCCCATTTTAGCAATATATTTTAAAATTGTAATAAATATAAACATATTAATCCAAATAATGTAAAAAACTGAAAATTCTGCACCCAGTAGAGGATAATAAACCATTCAATGTACACTCTGAAGGCAATCTATGAGTTCATTTCATACAGCACCAGACAGGACAAAGGTCCTGAAATAAACAGATATTATGGAAATTAAAAAAATGAAAAAGTTAACTAAGTATTTTTTCTGATCTGAACAGATAAGGCAATCTCAAGGTGTGCAGTTCTGTGCACTGTTTATGACACATTCAGTCCTTGGCCCCAGTAGGTAAGGCTATGAGGAATTGATTTTTAATATTGCTTAATGCCAAGTCTAGACATAAATTAAGGTATCTTAAAAAACCAAAGAGGAACCCCACACACTTTGTCTTTCTGACTCACAGAGCACTTGCTAAAAGGGTGATTTTTAAGACGTCTACTACATTTAAGGAGATCATCATGACCTGCCAACTTCAAACTAAACCTGCTGTGTTACCCAGGCCACCAGAGATTTCTCTGTAATTCGAGAAATGAAGATTTAATCAGTTAACTAATTTCTTGAAACAGTATTGCAAAAGGGGAAAAAGTAAAATAACGATCTGGCATCATTATCTTGAAAACACAGAAGGCACATGATCTTCAGTCATCACTCAGTTTTGTGTTTGGTTTTCAGCACAGTATTTTACTGCACTGCTAATAAGCAGAACTACATCACTAAAACACTTAATGGACTCTTACACAGGGTTTAAGCAAGAAAACGTGTTCTCCAAGAAGCTGTAGAACAAATAACCTCAGTTCAGGACACAAGGTGCAACAGAAAGAAGAATATCCAATTTTCTTCTTGACTGCTCAAATCGCAACAACAGAACATCAATTTTGTATCAATCAATCAACCATCAATTCATCAATTTACTTCTCAAAATAAACTTGTAGAACTGTAGAACATCCCAGCAGGTTGTCTGCAGGGAAAGGCCATTAAGCAGCAACACTCACACATGGACATCCAGCTGGCACCACCACCATTCTGCCCCTTTCAAAGCAGCACGGGCATCATTCACCTTCCACTTGGTTGGTGGTGGGACACAATTTATGGCTTTGTAATGTTTCTGCTAACATTTATCTTGCTAAAACAACACTGAGGAGCTCCAGTTCTCAACTGTACCACTTCTTCCCAGAAATATTTGCACAGAGGCCTGCTTGGCAATACTTCCAGTTGTGAGAGTTACTTATCCAAGACAAAAGCAAAAAACAACCCCAGTCCTGGGGGCTCAATGGGTACAATTCTGGCAGATAGCTGATGTGCAACACTTACATGCCTCCTTTACCCTAAATCTTCAAACTCAGAAAGCTTGCAAAAGCAAAGAAATTTGCCTCAGCCTGGACTAAACTATTCCACTGAATTTTCTTTGCATGATCAGTACCTTCCACTGACAAAACTGGATTTACACCCTGACCATTACCAGTGATGATACTGCAGCACCCAGGAACATTGTAGAAAAAGAAGTACACAATATTACTTTTTACTCTTTGCCAATAGAATTTTCCACCTTGGATTCCTCTCAAATACACTATCAGGGTATATTTGAAGACAGTTATGGATAACCAGTTGTCTTCATGTGAGGATTTCAAGAGCTCTCTCCACAGTTTCAATGCTTTCCTCTCACTGGCCAAGTCTTACCCATGGAACTCACCAGCAGAAGACAAGAGTAGCTCAATTAAAAAGAGGATGATTTACCCTAAAACATGTTTATTACCATGTAAAATATTTGTGTATGTTGAGTGATTCATGCAAGAAGTAATTCAGTGCTCAGCTAATGGCTCTGGTCTCAGTGAGAGGCAGAAAAATTCTCTGATCAGGAATCACACCCATAACTAGTACAGAAAAGTTACCAGCATATGCTATAAAGGGGAAAATTTAAACAGGAACTAAGCCTGTCTCCCACATAACTTTTTCATATTGCAAACATGCCTCAGTGGAGGGACATAAACTCCAGTGATGACTTATTTTCAACCCATACATTTTTAAAATATTCAACAGGTATTTCACAATATCAATATTTGGAGGGATTTATAAATGTGATAAATCCAACTAAAGACCAAAATTAACATATAGAAATATACTCTTAAGAAACAGTTTTTTCCTTTCCATCAGAGGTGAGGGGAGGGTAGAAACAAGAAGGAAATAAACCCTTGCTATTACTCTCCCTTAGGAAACCATAACAAAATGCCTGCCTTCCTTTACAGTAAGCATTGCCAATGTCACATAACAGTTGTGTACCCTTGTAGATACAACATTCCCACAGAATATAATATGGCCTAACCTTTTACCAAGCCTATTGCTATGCAATGCAAAAAATACTCTATTAATTTATGAGGAGCAGATTTTCTTGCAAGATATTTTTGTTACACAAGAACCAACAGGTACAATTATCCTACAGATAAAAGTTTTCAGATAAGTAAAAGGAGGTCAGATTTTTTGTTATCAATCACTTACAAGAAATAAAGAGGTTGTCCTTGACCTTACAAGGTCAAGGTCAGTGAAGTCAACTTTTTATTGACCAATATTCTCAAAATTCTATCATAGTTTCAAATCATGTGTAAAAAAATATAATATTTTAGCAGTGCAAGTTTTTTTTCCCTATACAGTCTGGATTATAAGTGAACTATGGATTATAAGTGAACATTAACAAGCATTTTATAAGAGGAGGTAGTTTAGATGAAAAATTTCCAGGGTACCTTTTCAACAAATCTTTTTTTCTCCTACAGTTTGAAAAACACAAGACAAACACAACCCCTGTACTTGTCTCTGCACTTCTGCAGGATCCTTATGATTAATTTTACCACAAGAGAGAAGTAATTTTATTTAAGATATCTGCATTGTAAGGAGCAGGATTTTTGCAGAGCACTTTTCTGTAAGGTGCAAGTGAAAACCACCTTGCTCAAATAACTACTCATCACTTTATAATCTTCAGCCTTCAAGGTGAGCATGGTAATTCCCTGAGTGAGCCATAAAGGCCATTGTAAAACTTTGCCCTGTATTCAGAGGCTATCTGGAAGAACTTGCATTACGTGTCCCTGCTACGCTCTGACACCCCTACGGCAATTCACGCTACCCCGGCTCCAGCCAATCACCCGGGAGCCTGATATTGATTATGCTGCACACTTATTTAATCTGTTAACAGAAATTAGGCAGCATTAAGGTACAGTCAGGAGCAGGAGAATACAGAGCCTGATGTTCTCTCCATCTCCTTTCCAAGAGAAGCAAAGAGGGAAAGTTATCTTCTGCTTTACAAGAAAGTCGATACTACAGCTGTAAGTATGTGAGGGATGGTAAGCTATTAATTGCAATTCACTGAAATGTCTTCTTATTTTAAAAAACAAATTAGAGCACAGGACAGAACTCCTTCAAAAACATGTTGGGTTTTTCTTTTTCGGAAATTTAATTTACGTGTTAATCGAAGTCACAGGGAAGCGGAGATGGCTGTGAGGCATTAGAACAATCTTTGCAATACTACTATTTATTTCCAATGAACAGTCAATTTGTAAAGCAGTTACTGCATGAGGTCAGATTAAAGTGTGTATCTCACATGTATTATCTGGGCTTAGCTACTACTGGAAATATAATTCTCACATTCTAGTTTTGGAGCTCTTACTTCTTTTCCGTGAGTTACAGAGTTTCTTCTAGATGGAGAATGTTTTCTCTTTAAATCTATTAAATGTGGAAAGGTGTCACACAGCATAAACATCTATTTGTGCACGTACTCTGAATTATTTAAAGTCCTTTTTCTCCATTTGTGCAGAAAAATCCCACAGAATCTCACCTCTGTATTCTTACGGGAAACGACAATAACAAAAAAGTGGTCTCGCTTTTCTCTGTTTCCTATAAGGGGTTTTTAATAATAATTTTTACATTCCGGGTCATAATATGATGCAGAATACTCTCCATGAAAGAATTTAAACATCATTGGTATATTAAATTTCTAACCATAGATGACAATGTCATTGGATCAAAACTCTTACAGGGTTATAGGGGAAGCCACAGCAGCATGAGGAGACTCATGGAGATTCTGCATCAAACATTACAAACTACCTCTTAGTTTTTAGGTTAAAAAGACTGGATGCTGGTGTGGCAAAAACACTGTTAGAAAAAGCAGTTCCACCTAGAAAGAAGGGCTTTCAGCAGCTTTTCGTGTGACAAATTCAGGGACAGCTCTCAGAGGGAAACAGCAGTTTATTTTAGGGACATTTTTTTCTTTTTACAAGTCTTTTTACAGGTGACACATGAACGGGATCACTCAAGATGGACCACTGGTGCTCTCATATGTAACAGCAACTCCATGTGGACTACACTGACTTCCAGTGGAGATGCTGTTACTTTTGATAGTCACTCAAAAACTCCACAGCAGCTGCTACTGAAAGGTTGTTTATCCAGCATTCAAGTTAAAAACAGCTCATGCTTTGAAATGCAAGTTATTTACTGGAGTTTTAATTACATTAATTTTTTGCAACATCTAAGTATGACACTTCTTTAAAAGTATGTCAGCATCCTGTTGTAATATGATTTTCAAAATGGTAATGCAAATGTAACAAAACAATCAGGCTTAAGCTGCTTTTTTCAATAAGAACTGGTGTCCAGGAAAATGACCTATGAATTGACAGACTGTTTTCTGCATTTGCCTGTCACTTCTATAGGCCAATATTCTGTGCACCTCTACTCCAGTTACAGAAGTCTCTGACAGTTAACTTCACAAATACTTGAGCTCAAACTTTCCAGAATATTTAATGACTGCTTTACACTTTCCTTTGGAAATTCCACTAAGAGTAAGTAAAGTAAGAAGTAAAGAGCACTGGCTGCAAATAGTGTCTGAAGCTGTGAGTCAAATGAAATAAATCTCTTTTCAAGCATATTGAGTATGTCTGTTTTTTTTCCAAATGTCCCTCTTTCTTCCCCAGATCAATTCTACCCAAACATGCCATGCTGTCCCTCTGCTCACTCCCCTAAAGTCTGACTGCTGGGCCAACACCTACCCACAAAGGTGGAGGTGTTACCCTATGGTAGAGTTCACCACACCAAAACGCCACAACTGCCTCATTTTGCCAATTCCGGGAATCGTCTCACACAGCTCGAGCACTCACAAAAGGCAGAGGCTTTACTGCAGGTCACGGCCTTTCAAGGTGATTTTACTACAACCTAAAGGAATTCCCACACATCCCTGCTTTCAAATGCTTTCTGTCCCAGCTCCTCAGTGTTCAGAAGGAGCTCTTGCTTCATGTGCCCTTCACATTTGAGTGCCAGCTGCTGGACCAGTTTTCATTACACTTTTTTTTTTCTGGTTAAACTACATATTTAACAATTTTTAAGCAACACACACACACACTCAAGCCTACTTTTCAATCAGAACACAAAAAGTATTCCTCAGAAATAGCAGTTTTTTATAGAGACACACACTTTTTTGCAGGTAAAATGGTTTTACGCCCCACCAACCCCACACCCATTTACTTCCTCGTGCAAGCCAGCATTATCCAGGCACTATAAATGACACCGTGGCTATTGTGCTCTTTTCTCACAGTTATTGCCTACAGTGAGAGAGCCAAAGTACATCTCTCTGCACCTACACACCCAGTCACACCAGGTGAAGCTAAGGACTACCTGTCTAAAGTCCATTCCCTGCTCTCCACACCCTGAGCCTCACCTACTACTGTCTATCTACTGCTTGTGTGCTCAGTACAGCCTCTGGAAAACATGCTGGACTTCTGCAGCACATTTATTCAACACCAGAATAAAAAAAACCCTGCAACAGTATTCAAGCTGTGAAAACTTACTATGAATTTTCACAAAATGTTGAAGGTTAAGGTGTACAAAATCAAGTTACATCAGCATGTCTCAAGGCAGAAAAAATTATGGAACTAATTCAGTGAATGTGGAACTACGCAATACTCTTTTATGAAATCACCTCCTAGAGGCATTCATAACTGAAAACCTCTGTTCCCTGAAGAAGTGAAAGCAGAACTCTATTACTCCTTACAGGACAGAAAAGGATCATATTTGGTCGAGTTTCCTCGCTTTAAAGCCTACCTTGGATTTCATCTGCATTATGTTGTCTAGAATTCCTGAAATGCAGTGTTTGCAATATCTGGATACTATTAACCAAAAGATGGCAGAATCAGGCTAGCATCTGAAGGTCTGGACATACCAAATCATATAGCTAAGGGTCAGTTACACTTGAGACTGGTCTTCAAAACCTTCTAATTTTCTTTTGAAAAAAACTGCACTTATTTATTCTGCAACCAATGTGATTATTCCACTACAGAGCTCATTGTCACTTAACTGCAAAAAGCTGCTTTGACACAGTATCTGACTGCTCAATGTACAGTGCTACAATTACAGCTGCCATCTATTCTAACCACAACTTGCACTTCACTGCTTGCTTAAATGGAAAGGCCAGTCACGACTGTCAGCTCCTTGAAGATGAGGGATGAAAGCAGCAATTAATCTCAAGGGGAGTTTTCAGGTAACTTAAGTATCTAAGTAAATTGATTCCTATTATTTATATACAAGCCACTTTCAGCAACAAGTTTCTGGTTGTTGTAACTTACAGCTGAATTAGATCTGTGTATGAACAACTACAAGTAAAAGCATGTATTCCTACTGGAAACAATAAGAAGGTTTTGAACACAAAAGACAGTGCTCCTTCTGTCACTGCTCAGTGTCTAAGGTACCTGTTTATCAGGCATTCTCCCGTGCTCTTCTGATAAAAAGCAGGAATCGGGACACCCCAGCATCTCTGCCGTGAAATGCACCAGAAGGTCCTTCTGTCCAGCATCTCCAGCATCCTGTTCACTGCAGATGTAGGGATCACCTTCACTTTTTTCAGTGCATCCTATAAGGGAGACAGTGAACTGTTGAATGTGCTGCAGCTTTCCCACAAGTAATGTTTTTGCTGCCAGTAAAATATGGTACAGATCTAATCTCTCATTGCCAGTATCAAACAACACATTCTCAGGCAACTGCCTGCTGCTCTTCGATAACTTCTTTGAACACTGCATATACTGTGTATTTCCCAACCAAACCCCAGTTCTCCAGTTCTCTAGCAGACACACCATAAAAATGAGTTAAAAATGGCATCAGTGACTCAATCTCAAGTTTAAAAGCTGACTGTATCTTGTACTGTAATCTACTTTGATACAAACTCTAGTGGGCTACCACTCACTTCCAGCCCTGCTGAGTAACCACCGTGTTTTCACCCATTCCAAATAAAGATGAATATGGAATATACACCTCATGCCCTAATTAGAATAAAATCACTGTCATTCTAAGGTGCTGGTCTGAATTTTCTTCGTGGATTTATGTAACATCAAAGACCAAAATACCCCAAGCTTTAAAGTTATTTAAAATAGGACTGTGACAAAATCAACAGGGCAGCAAACAAAGATGTCTGGCCACACAAGGCTAGCCTAACAAAAAGGGTAATTTTAATAGTGATAAAATTGTCTCATCTAATTTAGTTCTTTGAAAGATCATATTTTTAAAAACATTTGAGGGAAAAAAAATCAGCAGCTCCAAGAAACTTCTACATCTGTAAATACAATGAGCAAATATACCAGTCAGTGCAGCTACCCTAGATTATATCAACATAGACAAAAAAATTATAACATATTGCACTTCAAAAAGTAATGAAAACTTTTCAACTACTTTTCATAAACCCTATAGAAGAACATATCCTGGAGAGAGCTACAGCAAGATACTTTTGCTGATTCCAAATAGCATCAGCTGTCTTCAAGTGTCTCATAAGAAAGCAAAATTCCATACCTGTGCTGCAGCCTTCACATCTGCTGTGTTTACAAACCACTGTTTGCTGGCACGAATAATCATTGGCTTTTTAGTCCTCCAGTCATAGGGGTAACTGTGCACGTATTTCTCCTCTTTCAACAAACTTCCAGCTGCCTGAAGCATCTTAATGACTGAGAGAAAAAATGAGGCAGGATTACATTTCAATCTGAACATATGGCTGCTGTTAACCTCAACTCAGTCCTTTCCATAATCAACACTTAGCAAGAAATGCCTCATCCATATTCAAAATATGGCCAGTTTATACAAACTCCCAAAATATATCTAATGAAGTAACAAATGGTCAAACATCAAATACTCACCAGCTTCATTCCCTTCTTCAAGGACATTCTTGTTTTTAAGTTCAGGACCTGCTGCTTCTGTAAAATACCCACTTTCATCCACAAGGCAATCCTGAAATAAATAAATAAGTAAATCAGGTCAATAAAATATCATGTGGCAATGAATTATCTTTTTTGTATTCAAAAGTGAGTTAAATACTCTACTAGGTGACTCCTTTTCTGACTAATAACAAAATATTTAAGTACACCTAAGATCTAGTGAACTGCAGTTTAGTAATCTACCAGGCAAGTGATTTTAGGTGTCAGAAGAAACAAGCACCATTGCACTTGCACACATACCACAACTATCACACATCACAGTCACTGGTATTTCAGTGACTCTTCAAATAAATAGTGCAAAATAAAAGCAAACCTAGCCCTTCCCCTGCCCCATATCCTAAATGTTCACCCCCATCAATCACAAACAGCCAATGAATAAATGAGCTATATTTAAGTATGTGTTTAAAACAAGCTTTGCTGAAAAAAAATTAACAGTGACCTACATAACTGGTGACTTACTGATCTGCATGTAAAAGACAATTCTGAGTAGTGAGAGTCAATATCTCAAACATTCTCTGTGTTGTCCTTTAAAAAACAAAACTACACAAAAAGCAGAAAAATCTGATTCTAACACCTCTCTGTAAGTTTTAATTAGCAGAAGGAAATTTCATTCTTTTATCCTGATACACATTTCTTTAAGGTCAGTCTTGCATTCCTGCAGGCCATTAGTGATACTCACATGCTGTGAATACTTCAAAACATTTTCAAGTTTTATGCACAAATTAAACAATTTTAGGGGCACACAGTCACTCAGTTGCAGGAAATCAAGAGCAACAGCTGAAAAGATGAAGTACCGTGGGTAGCTGATGGTGGGAAGCTACGCTGTAATCTTCCATACCATGAGCTGGGGCTGTGTGAACTAATCCTGTCCCTTTTGTCATTGTCACATGATTTGCAGGTAACAGGGGAGCGACTCTGCCAGGAATGGTGGGATGAGCACAAGAACCATCTGCCAAATCTGAACCTGAGAAATACACAGGATAAAACTGAGAAACACTTCACGCATTCAGCTTCTTTTATCAGAGAGCAGCAAAAGAACAAGTGGTTAAAAAATACAGAAGAAATATTATTATTAAAGCCTTGCTGAAAGTCAAGAATCACAGAGCCTGAGCAATGTACCATATGACAAAATGGTGTTCACAGAATGATATTCTCCTAGAATTAACATATTTCAGAACTACCATCACAGAGTTATGAACACAAATACAGAAAAGTAACAAATATAATTAATTATTGAATATATGAGAAGTTAAAAAGAATAGGTTCCAATACGAGATTTCTTTTTAAGAAGGTTCAACTCTACTACTCTTAGATGTTATCTGTATATCACATGATTCAAAAAGGTGGAAGCTGTAAGAAAAAGTACTCCCAAGTAATTTCATCATTAGGTAAAAAACAAGACGACTTCTGAAAGAGAAGGCATGGAAAGACACACACAAAAAAGAAAAAGAAAACAAAAAGTCATAGAAACAGATTCCTCACCTCCTACACAAATGCCTATTTCCAGCCCTGAATCAGTGACTGAGGCAAATGAACAAAGCTCACAAATGACACACTAAATCCCAGCTCATGACACTGAATCCCAAGCCTGCCTGTTAAGAAATGCCACTATGCAGTTTGTTAGGATGCCAACTCAACTGCTTTAGTTTGTCCAGACAACAGCCATCTACAATACCTCAAGTCATAATTGTTATTAGTCCCCTCTTGTCATCAACAATGGATGGAAAGACAAACTGCACTCAGTGTAATTAAGATTTTGATACTGAACAGACTTGCACTCTACATTTTTCCAAGCATGAATCCAGATTTTAAGAATTCATTTGAAATCTACGGATGATAATTTGAGCTACAATGCACCAACAGTAAATCTGACAGACTCCTCTTCCTCTTTGTATTATTTTAATGAAGCACATTCTCAAATTGTAAACACATTTAATTCATCAAAACTGAAGCAGTTTTCAGACACCTACCAGCAGACTTCTGAGCAATTTAAGATGAACAATTAAAAAACCTTAAAACCTACCTTTACATGTTGATATAACCTCAAACTGTGTGTCCAGAACAGCAGCTGTAGATTCAACTCTGTCTGCAGCAAGGATGAAGCGTTGTCCAGTCATTGCACATTTTACAATTGAGTATCTGCAATGCAAACGTGCATTTATGACACTAAATAACTACAAACACCACAAAGCTACCAATCTGTGAAATGCTTCATCTCTAGAAGACAGACAAGGACGTTTTACATGCCCAATTCACTCGTTAATCTCAAAAGTTTCAAGGTAACCTTGCCTCACGAAGGATAAATAATTTAATAAAAATTTAGGCAGAAATTAAAATATTAGTAGATCTAGAATAAAGCTTACTATTGTGTCACTTAAAACAAAAAAGCCCCAAACAAAACCCAAAAAGGATGCTTAAAGTAAACTGTAATGTCAGTCCAAAATGTTTTAATTTTGCTGTTTAAATGTTCAATGTTTATGTTTATTTAATGTTTAAATTTTTAATTTAAATCCCAGTAAGGACTGGCACAGACAACTGAACCAAGTGAAAGACACCTACTCTGCGTCCGGCATGTAACAAACTGCTTGATTGGCTGGCACAGTCCAAGGCTGCGTGGTCCAGACTAGCACACTAGCAGGGGATGATCCATCTACAGATGTAAATTAGAAGTGCTTTACTCACAGTTTTAACAAAAAGCAAAGCTTTCAAAGTCTCTGAAGCTACAGAGAAGTCATACCTATCACAGAAGCCAGCTTAGGCGGTGACTTCAGCAGCGGAAATTTCACGTACACAGAGCGACTGACGTGCTGCTCATTGTACTCAAGCTCTGCCTCAGCCAACGCTGTTCTGGTGCACATCAAACACAAGTTACACACTGCAACACCAAAAGCTATTGGCATCCTTGCTAAAATTTTGAAGACAAAACAGTAAGTTGATTTCACTTACTTTGTTGAAGGGGACCAGAACACCGGTTTATAGTCCCGATAAATTAAACCCTAGAGAGGACAGGGAGGGGAAAAAAGGAAGTTAGGAGAAACAAAACTCATGAAAAATCAATACAGACTTGCACAGAAATACAACATACCTTATCATACATCTTGGAGAAGACTCTCAGCTGGTTTGCTTCATACTTTGGATCAAATGTAAGGTAGCAGTTGGCCCAATCTGCCATCACACCCCAACGAATGAAGGCGGATTTCTGTTTCTCGATTGCTTTTTCTGCAAATGCTCTGGCTGAAGGGAATGGGTCCATTAATCACACGGTTTAGCACACTAAGATCAATAAAATACCACTTAAAATGCACTACTGATTTTTTTAGTAAAGCCAGAGCTGAATTTAGTGAACCTATATCCTAACTATTATGGTTCAAAATCCACACATATTTCAGATTGGTTGTTACAAAAAATGACTGCAAAGACTAAATGGATCCAGGAGTGGCATTTTTTTTTCACTAACACAGGAACATTAAGCACGTGTCTTTAGACTACAAACTTTCTTTTTAAGAAATGGAGGGGGGAAACATATTTTGTTAGGATGAAAAATTTCTCCCAATCAGTGAAAGACTGAAATTTAACTCTCTCTGTTGATGCTGATCCAAAATATTCAAAGTAACATGAATCTGAAAATCAGTTAGTCCATTCCACTACAACAATTTCAAATTAAAGCAGTTTCAATTGCTCATCACAAAAAGTTTTGCAGCTGAACGATGATGCCCTTCAACCCATATTTGAAATATTTTCTTCAAAACTGTTTCCATATAATGCAGACTTTCTCCAAAAGGATTCCCCTATAGTTTTGTAGGATTATTAAAGACAGTCAATAAATACATTCCTCCTTGTGATACTGAGCCAAGCTGTCCTGAAGGAGCCTGACTTCTACATCATCATTTCAGTTCTTAAACAAATTCAGCCTTCTAAACCCAAAAGGACACTGAGCTGATAAACGGCAGTTTCCTGCCACTATACAGTTAATCAAAGCAGGCATCCAAATCTCCTGCCCTCCTTTTGTTTATTTTAAACCGAGGGTCAATTCTCTGCATGCCCATTACAGCAACAGATTAAGCCTGTGTGAAATTATCCCATTTCATCAGATTCCAGCCTGCTCTCTCTGCTTGGCAAATACACCCAGTGATCATAGAAAATGTCACCAACAACTAATAGAAAAGGGCCACAATAGAGTCTAAAAGCCTTTATTTACCTTTCTGCCGAATTTCCGTTGGTGAAAGATTTTCAGCTCCTTTGACTTCTGACAGTGCCTTCAGCTCAATTGGCAATCCATGGCAATCCCAGCCTGGCACATAATGCACTTTATAACCTCTCATCACATGGAAGCGATTGGTGATGTCTTTCAAAATCTGAAAAGCCACAAGGGTCTGTTATCACTTTAGCTCCCCCACGTGGAACAGCCACATTTGTAATTAAACTCCTCCTGTTTAAAAAATACAAATATCAAAAGCTGCAGAATAAATTTATATTTAAGACCAGAGAAGCTCTGGCTGCCCCATCCTTGGAAGTGTTCAAGGCCAGTTTGGATGAGGCTTTGAGCAACCTGGTCTAGTGGAAGGTGTCCCTCACCATGGCAGAGGGTCTGGAACTAAATCATCTTTAGTGTCCCTTCCAACTCAAACCACTCTGTGATCCAAAGACCCTGCGTTTTTTATTTTTCTTGCCTATCATTTTGTACATTGGCAGAACCTTAGAGGACCTCTGATCCAAGGAGTTCCCAACCAGTGTAACTGACAGGTGAAGTTTATAAACTTGCAAGACTTGAAATGAACAAATCTGACTTGCTCTCATTTTTAAAACACTGAGCTGGACCTACAGCACCGGTCTAGAGCACATTGCTGCAGCCCAAGCTCTGGCACTGGGACTGTGAGAGGCTGTGGGTGACAGCTCAAAATTTGAGTCTTTCTCACTTTGTGACCAGTGTAATGCTGTGAATCTCAGGGCTTAACAAAAATGAACCCTGAGCAATCACTACATGGTATTTATATTGAGGTATGGTGTATCTATGTCAACATACAGCATCCACATATCCATACCATTGGTTTTTGAAAGCCCCAACTACCAAAACCCCAAACATCTTAAGGTGTTACTGATTTAAACAGGAATGGAGAACACATGACAGTAAGTTTTTACCACTCAACAAGAATAAAATACAAATAAGTAAATGTTTACTTTGTTTAATGCATGGCCAACATGAGGGTCTCCGTTGGCATAGGGTGGTCCATCATGCAGACAAAATTCCTGTTTTGTCTTCCTTTGCCTTTGCCACGAGTACAGTTCTGAAAAACCACATTTCTGTAGAAATAACAAGAAAAAGAGCAAAACCATCACTAGTCTCTGCCCTTCCAAAAAGCCTGGATGTAAAATTTATAACAAAAGCAGACAGACAAACAAATGCACTCTTCTAGCTCTGCAAGAGAAGACATTGGTGTGTTTTAAGTACGTAAAAGCCCGCAGAGGGTGCAACACTAGGCCTGAGATTGTTATCCTAGCACTCCACTATCCGGACAGTCGTCACTCTCCTCCAAACAAACATAACACAGTTATGACTATCCAAACCACAAACACCTCAAGAACCCGAGCTGTTCTAACAAAGAGCCCGGACGGCCGGGCCAGGCGAGAGCCCAGACTCGCCACAAGTTCGCCCTGCGGGGCGGGACCGAACCCCAGCCCCGGCGGCCGCCCCCGCCCTCCTGCGGCCCGGGGCTCGCAGC
>VXBR01011095.1:88324-103386 GCA_013400215.1 Cisticola juncidis | reverse complement strand
GGCCTGGGTGGTTCCGCAGAGGCGGCGAGTCCTCCCTGAAGGAGCCGGCACGGAGGCCTCGGTGCGCTTCGGGCGGTGAGCGGCGGTGCGGGGCGTGGGTCCCTCCTCGGCAAGGGGACGGGCGCGGAGGGCTCGAAGCGCTCGGTACCGGGCCACGGGGACCGGTGGAGATCCAGGGAAAAGCGAGTCTGAGCACGGTGAGTTGGCGGCTGAGCCGGCAGAGCTGCTCCTGCCATCCCCGAGCACCCGTGGTGTGTCCGGCCCCGCTCCGCTGGCTGCGTTCGCGGGCACCGCTCCGAACCCCGGCTGCGCTGCCCTGCGGGCACTTTGCCCCCCGGAGTAGCCATGGCAAAGGAATCAGGAACAGGCTTCCCTTTTTTCCACTTTGGTGAAAGGAGGTAGCGCAGCCCTTTCCCACTTGGAAGTCTGTAGGTGAACCGCAGTGGGACTCCCACCCCCAGTCCTCGCCTGCTTCTGTTGGGTAAATGTTGCTCCCTTACATAATGGAAAGTTTATCTTTTACTAGGTGTGGGCCGAAGTTTATTTTAAAGAAATAGGGAGCTCTGGTCGCTTAGGCATTGAAGAGTCGCGAGAAGGAAGTCACGACTGAGCACTTGGATTTAAGGACATGCTCTGTGTGATGTCTCCGTTCATCAGGCAAAATCATAAACTTGGAAAAGAGAAGTTTGCATAAAAGAGACTGAATGGGAACCATAAACAAATCTGTCATGTGTGCTTTGATACATTAGTGTTGTCAGCCTGTAATATTTACCTATTTCAGAATTTAAAAGTAGAACTAGAACTGGAGAACTCATTAATTTCAGTAGGTATCAAAACAGGCTGATGTGTCAAGACCATTCAACAGTTTGGCTGCTGGGCTAGAGGAAAGGAGAAAAGGTCTTCAGAGGACAAAGTGTGTTTTAAAAGTTATACCCAAATGTAACATGAGGGGTAATTGCTGTGCACTATTTGTAAACTGCATAGTTTTCAAACTATTTTTGTCCAAAGCAAGCAATATGTTCTTAAATGTCTTGTGGAAGCATACTTTAGACATTGCCCTCATCAGAAAGAATGTGCCATAAACCTATAAATAAGTTAATTTGAGGTCAGAAAGTTACAGAGGTGAAGAACTTAGAGGCAACTACTGACGGAGGAGGTGCAAGTGACACTAAAGAAGGCTTCAAGCATCAGCAGCTTGTTATCTAAAAGTCTCTCATACCTTCTTTATGTAGCCTCCCATGGGCAGCTCCACACAGCTCTGACCCTTTCTCTCCTCTCTTCTGTAGTTCCAGCTTGCTCCTTCCTGTCCCTAGCACAGCCACCTACCCCTGTCTGTCCCTTGTATGACATCTTACCCTTCTGTCCCTTGCACAGCCTCCTGTCCCTCCAGACCCCAATGCCTCTCTCCCAACTAACTCACTCTTTTATAACACCCACGGCTGTGAGGGCCAGGCTGTTCCCACTCTTTGGTAATTAATACAGCTGCAATATATTGGGGCAAGATTGCCTTCAGCACTCTCTCTGTCTGTCTTCCCACAAACTACTGCATTCACTTATCTAATCAAAAGGCTCCAATATACCAGATGATGTGCCACACAGGAGATGAAGCCCTCTAAAAATTTAAGGCACTTTGGCACTAATAAAATACTTTGCAATTCATTAAGTAATTACTCCAGAGTGATGAGGAAGGGGTGTTAAACCTCTCATTTCCATTTTTTTTGTAATAAACCTTGTTTTCTTATAAAAAATTTTAAGGTTGTCCAGGAGATGCTGGGTTCACCACAGAAAGTATATTTATTTGCCTTAAGTATGGCCAAGAAAAATTTACCCGAGAAACACTTTGGGTCAAGCTTCAAGAATTCAAGATAGTATTTCTGTATTGTTTTCTGAGTCTCTTGAAACTTTGTGCAAACATAAAGCAAGTCAAGACTTTAAAACAATTAAATTTTCATGTCATTTTATGAAGCAGGATCAAATATACAGTAAAAAGTAAAATTACTTTTTTATGAGAAGCTGAGCAAAAAATGTTAATTATGTTCGTCTGATAATTCATTTCAATTCTTTAATCCAAACTTCACATCTTATATGCTACTTTTTTAACTCTTTCTCAGAAATGCTCATATTCCAGGTATTTTCATTGTGGAATGAACTATTTTCCTTCCTGTTAACCTGTTTCACATGATGGTATTGACTTAAAATAGTATATAGCTTTCCATCAGTTATGATACATATTTACTCTGCAACTTTCAATTGTTTGAGAGCTGCTTTTTGCCACAGCAATTGGCAAAAAGGTAGCATTTCCAAAATTTCCTCTGTAACCATTGCTGCCTGTCAAGGGTTACTTTGAGTATGGACCTTGCTATTCCACAGAACTCCAGAGCACTTTGCTCCCATCCATCAGCCGGAAATAATAATTAACATTAACAACTGTGCTTTTTGAATATGCTTGCCTGGTCACTCCACTCTTTCAGCCTCAGAGTGCTTCTGACTTTACTAGTACAGGTATGGTGTTATTAAAGTGCTCAAAAAGTTCTTAAATTGGCTAAATTTGGGATTCTGATATCTCTGACATTGCTGTTTTGTGAACAACCATGAACTTGATCTGTCAAGGAAGAAAGGAAAGGTGTTGTATAATGACCTATTGCCACTTAAGCAGTACTTGCTGCAATTGCAATATTTATGATATGATTGTTATATTACACTTCCCCCATAATATATCTTCAGTGAGTTCCTCTGTATTTTGTTCTGGCTCTGTGCTCAAGTGTTTCCTTGGAAGTGTGTCATATATGTGAGGCCAAACCAAAAAGTGTGTCATCTATACAGACAGAAACAACTGACAGGAAAACATAAAGAGCAATTAGCTTGGCATTTTAAAAAATGCAGTGTGGTTATCAATACTTCTTTTATATGAGGAATGCCAGCCTTTCCAAGGCTGATTGTTATTCTACTTAGTAACTGAAAGCCCAATGAATTGCACTGGTTTGTGCTGGGGAACAGATAAGGAAGACAATGTAATAGGAAGAATGACAGGACATGTGGTGGTGAGGGGAGGCAGAAAGATAGAAATTGATTTCCCTAAAGAAATCAGGAGAAGTTGAACAAATACAGAAAGGACAGATAAATTCAGATGGTTAAATTCAACGTTTGCAGTATCTGCATGTCATTAACCTACTTTGTGTACACAATTGGCTATTACAAACCCCTATTTTATAGTTAAACAAAGGGGAATAGTAAGTGAATTTGCTGATGTCATCCTGTCTGGTAGTCTTGTGCTCAAGTTCTGGGCACAAACCAACTGTAGGTTCAGTTCTGAAAAAATGAACTTATGTTCAAAGTGTGCAAAAAAGGAGTAGTGTGTATAGACTCTTTCTTATTTAGGGTAAGAGTTATTGATGCTGCTGTAGTTAATTTTTAATGTCATTCTATTTTAGTGACAACCAGATTCACTGTCAGACAGAACATGGGTATTTGCAAGATCCTGTCTACAATAGCTTTACATCACTAATTGTATTTTTTTAAAAAGCCAAAGCTCACCTCATTACCACTCACTGGCAGTAACCCACTTTCCTCTTTCTACCCAGTTTAAACTGTGTCTGTTTGAAATGTTAGGTAAAATACTTCACCTTTTTTCTTCTCTTGAGGAGAGAAATGTTCAAGTTTGCTTTTTGTTTCTTTTCAGCATTCAGCATGGCTTCTCCAGCTCTCCTCATGCGTGTGGTGGCTTCAGCATATTCTGTTGCAGAAAAAGCTGCAACAATTGTTAGAAATGTGATGTCTGCAGGAGATTTGGGGCAAGATGAGAAGGTATTACCTTTTACTTTGTTCCAGTTAAATTTCACTTGTTAATCTTGAGTTAGACACTAGTCTAACTAGTCAAAGTATTTTTTTAAATAAATCAGCAACTCTGCAAGGAAATATAGTCCTCCCTCACTACCCCTTACACAAATATTCCTTTTTAAAGCCCTAGAGAAGTGTCTTTTGAATAAGTACTTCTAAACAATATTTGTACATTTGAAAGAAACACCATAACTTTGTCCTGATTTCCCTCACAAAACACAAGGTTTGCATAGCACCTTGAAATTCATAATAAGGTATATTTCCTGTTAATTTCTATACCTATGTTCTAACATCCTTAGTACAGTTTAAAATACTATGCCCTCAATGAATTTTGGATTAGAATAAATCAGTGTTTGATTTCCTAAAACAAAGAACTTCAGATTTTACTGTAAATGACAGCTTTCAAAATAAATTCAGAGCTTCAAATTTCATTCTAAAAAGAATTGAAATTCTTAATGTGCTGTAATGTATTAAGTTGCATGGATGAGCCAGGATTTTTGTTTTGACTACAGCACTGGAATAGGCAAAATTAATTTTTGAAGTTAATTCTAGCTTTACAGATGTGTAACAATATTATGGGCTTCATTAAATATATATTATTTTTGGTCTTTACATTGAGGGTACTGCAGGTATTAATATTATTCAAAAATGATCAAAAGTAACAGGTGATATTGGTTCTAAGTAAGACTGGTTATACATACTTTTAAATTTTTTGAAGAATGAATACTACAAACACACAATATTAGATCAAAAGCAATGACCAACAGAAGAGGTTCCTGTTTGAGGGACTAGAGATTTTGAAATTCCTGCAAGCTTCTTGCCAAAGGTGGTTGCTGAAGGAAGAGGAAGAATGTGAGAGAACCTCTGCCTGTCCCTCTGTTTTGCAGTCTGAAGAGATGTAGAACAGAAAGGAACACAAGTGCTGCTTCTCATCATTCATCCTCTTTCTGCAGCCAGCAAACACCAAGACCGACTGCAACTGGCCTTACTGAAAGCTTTAAAACATCTGGGAAGGCAATATTCCACCTTTTCCCTCAGCATAGTGACCTTCCATCCATTTATCTAGTTCAAGGACAGCTGAGGTTTTAGCCATTTCCTCTCCTGATATCCAGAGTTTTCATTTCCCTCAGTCAGCTTTAAGCTCTTCATTTATAATTCTCCTTTTTGTAGTACTTGTACTTCCCCCCGCCGCCCCACTTGGTAGGTAGACACTTTTATCCACCCATTCTTACACTGAAGAACTACTTACACTGTTTTATTGGGTTCATGTCCTGGAACAAAGGACATGCTCTGCAATAAACTTGATCTTACTGAGTCTCAACTCAGGATCAATTTCAACCAAATTAATTAGGGGATGAGAGGGACATTTCAAAGAAAAATACCAAGTTTCATAAAATTAGCACTTGGCTAAGGGACAGACTAGTTTTGAGCATGCAAAAATTAACCCATAACATGATTCTAAATGGAATATCCCGTTCCTGTGGCTAATTTCTATAGCTGGATAAAACACTTTTCATGTTGTCAGAAAATAAGATACAAGCAGATAAAATTTTTGTTTGATTCAATTATGATGCAAATCTTAGATGAACTGTCTTTCTAAATTCCAATTCTAACAGAATTATTTCTTACTGGGATTCAGTCTCTGGACCTAAAGGGTTAAAAAAGTGTTAATAAGTTACCCACTTTCACATGTAGCAAGTTATTAACATTTAAATGTTTGGCTACACAATATTGGAAAGGCATGCAGTCATTTTTTCATGTGATCCTGGGGAACCAAATCCACCGTTCTAATGTCAGACCAGTCCATCTTAGCTCTGGGGTGTGCAGGAAAGTTCTGCTTCTTGCAGTTTGTGTCCTGCCTCTGGCAAGGTCACTTACTGGGTTGAAGATTGACCAAATTAGACTTCTTTTTCATTACAAACAGATAGTCAGAGTGCTGTATGGGCCACTGTGCTGGTGTATTATTTTACTACCCAAATTCCTATCCCCTCTTGGACAGGCTGGACCCAATGACTTGCAGACCAAAGCTGACCGCCTGGTACAAATGAGCATTTGTGCTTCCCTGGCACGGAAGTTTCCCAAGGTGACAATCATAGGAGAAGAAGTAAGTACCAGCTTTATTTCATACTAACAGTTTACCTTGCTGTAGCTTGCACTAGAATTTGCTTTGGCTAGGTTTAGGAAAATATTGGTTTTAATAAAAAAAAAACCAAAAAAAAAACCAACGAAAAAAACCCCAACAAACCAAAAAGCAACAAACAAAGGTATTTCCATCCTGTTTCACCTTTCCATTTCATTAGCATTATCAAGATGTCAAATAATCAGCTCTAAGGTAAAATGAAGTGAGTCCAAAACATTTTTCTAATAATTCTGAGAATTCTTTTGTTAGGAACTGCCCACTGATGATGTAACTGAGGATTTAATTGAAGATGGTCACTGTGAAGAAATATTGAAGAAACCTTGTCCTGCTCAGTACACAGGAATTAAAGAGGAAGAGGTAATGTGGTAATGCTATGTCTATGTCTTCATATTTTACATTCTCTATACTACTTTCTGACTTTAGCTAAGACTGTACAATGAGGAAAGGTTTTTTTCAATGTTGTCAATTTTTCTTTCTTTGTTTGAAAACTGAAATGTAGTCATGAGAATCACACCTCCAGAGTTTCAAATGCTGCATGCTTCTGTGTGCAGTTATGGGAAATGGAAATTGGCTTCTTAGAATTTGTGATTCAAATCAATTTGGCAGGAATTTAGTTTGGACATAAGAAAGTAATCTCATTTTCCATTTCAGTTTAATCCTTCATGCTTCTGTTAAGAGATTTGCTGAGACACTCTAGTCAATTTTTAATCTTTCTTTTTTTTTGGTGCAAAATACTATTATAGGCTTCAGTCATATAATAATGTTAAAATTTTGGATCTCTTTATTTCCTTACTACCATAAAGAAATAAATACACTAAACTAAAATATATACTTTGTGTGGTGATTTACATGATTTGTATTTGTTAATTTTCCTTATTCTTTTATTCTTAAAGCTTGTAATATGGGTCGACCCCTTGGATGGAACTAAGGAGTACACTGAAGGTTGGATTTTCTTTTAATTCTGTTGATAAAAAAAATAGCAATGTAATAAAGTAGAATATACATGTAGATAGTTTTATAATAGAAGTTACAGTATTGTTTCGTAAGGCTGATGTTTCACTACTTTTTGAGTGTTTGGAATGTATTTATTCATTCCATTCAGTTCTAACCAGTACTGAATATTCCTGATGGGCTACTGAGTTTTTATAATGTCAGCATGCAAAGAGCTGCCTTTGACTGCTGGCAGTTTGTCTTTAAGTTTTTAGTTAAATTTACAGTTTTGCATATCTTTGAATTAAAGAACTGAATCATCCTCCTCTCAATCAACCCAAATACCACAGCTGTACTTGTAGCCCTTTCAAAATGAAACAAAACATCTTCCCACAAATCACGATTCTTCAGTCATGGGAAGAAACTGTTTCAGCAAAGCCTAATTTCTGTCCATAGAAATAGACCCTAAAATGAAAGAAAAAAAAAATAAAAAGAGACTCCAAGAAACAATATGCTGAAACCTCACTTTTGCCTCCTAATGCATCTTTTAGTTGATTAATGTAAAATCTATTAGGCAGATTTTTCCCCTTTTTGGGGAAAGAGATGCACAACTGCCAGCAAACCAACAGTTTTGTGTAGCATTAAAGAACTCCCACCAGAATTACAGAAGAATGTCACCTTACACTGCTGTGTAGTTGTATCTTTAAACTTCCTTAGCTCTGTTAAAGGAACTCTATCTGGGGCATTTTATAGCAGACCTCAAGGCTAAATGACTAAAAGATTATATCAACATCTGAAAATCCTGATTAATATTTGCATTTTTAAGATAGCACCCTGCATATTGATTTGTGGACTTTTACTGAAGGTTTATGTTTTTATTAAGATCTTTCTCTTTTTCAAGCATAACTACATTCCTGCTTTTTCTGTCCAGGTCTCCTTGACCACGTAACGGTTCTTATCGGAATTGCCTACGGAGGCAAAGCAATAGCAGGAGTAATTAACCAGCCATATTACAACTACGAGGTATTAAATCATTGATTTATTTAGAAGCATTGTGTGATTTCTAAATGTTACTCCTAACCTATTTCAGTTAGCACACTTTCAACTGAAAAGCGGAGTTAATGTTGTAATGTAAAGTATTGGGGTTTTCAAATTAAATATATATAATTTTAAATGTTGGTTTCCAGTAACTGAATGTCAGGAACTTATTAACAACCATATTGAATCCTGAAGGTCGTGTAATGCATTAATACAGGATATATTACATATATTACATGTATTACATATATTACATATATGTAGTACATGTAATATATTACATCTATCCTGTGCAAATTGCTACAGTGCTTATAAAGTACCTACTGTAAAACAAGTACAGATCGGTGGTGTTGCAGTCTTTGCTAGAAATTCTTTAGTAAATCCATGCAATGGGTGCATCTGCAGTGCATGGTAATGGCCATAACTGCAGCCCTAAATAAACCAAGCATAAACTGTCACTGACAGCTGGGTTAAAGTGTATTGTGCCAGGCTTCAGGTAAAAGTCAGGATGGCCAACCTACAGGCATTTACACATTTGGGGATTATTTCAGTATTACTGGGGGGAGCTCATGATACAGCCTGATCACTTAAACTTACTGGAGTTTAAAGAAAAATCCCTTGAGCTGATGTAATGCTATCATGTTCTGTGTGACATGTATCACAAAGTATTTCAAATTACAAATTACTTTGAGTTACAGATTGTGCCCTGAGAACAGAAATATACAAATATTAATTTGCCAGTCACTGGGGGCAGGATGTAATGCACCACCTGGCATTGCCGTAGAGGGAAAGAGAGCAAATTTCCCATTCTGGGCTCTCCAGTAGTTCTCTTTAGGGCACTGTTTAAATGTGCAGCCCAGTATTAATATTCTGCTCCCTGAAATGCCAAGATGCATCTAGGTACCCCTTTCCCTTTGTGCTTTAACTGCTGCTCAGTGTGACCAACCAGGCTCTGTGCCTTTTTGCAGGCAGGAGCTAACGCTGTGCTGGGCAGGACCATCTGGGGAGTGCTGGGCATGGGAGCCTTTGGCTTTCAGCTGACAGAGGCACCTGCTGGCAAACACATCGTGGTGACCACGCGCTCCCACAGCAGCGCCCTGGTGAACGAGTGCATCGCCGCCTTGAACCCGGACCACGTCATCAGAGTAGGAGGAGCAGGAAACAAGGTATGGAAACCACGAATCTTCTGTGTTTACTGGAAGGTGCCACTTTTGGAAAAAAAAAAAAAAAGACTTTAAAAAAAAAATTTGCTTACTTTGATGAATATACAGGAGAGACTTCCTCCACCTTCCCCAGCACAACTTCTCTTCCTAGCATTCAATCTGCTGTGAGGTTGAGAGAATTTGGCACAAGTGTATTTGTACCAGTGGCCATGCTGGTCATAGCTGAGGTCTGTCTTCCCCAGTATTCTGTTTTTAGGGATGAAAATAAAAAGTTGTAAGATCAGAATGACTAAATGGGAATTCAGTTTAATCTCAATTGTTAGACATGTCCTCCTGTTTGTGTTAATACAGCTGTTGTTCCAACTATTCAGCAGCACATTTGAAAGGATAAAAATATAAGCACACAGTGATGTTTCCTTTGTGAAATTTTTCTGCATACAGGGAACACTCATTTGGTTCGGTTTTAAACACTCATATAGGGAACACTCATTTGGTAAGGTTTTAAAACTTAGTTTTGTCATAGCTGTCAAAAACACGCCCTCTCATCTCTTTTCTCCAACATGTGCAAGGCCTAAAATGGCACTAACACAACATGTATATAATTTCCACTTTATTTTTTTAGTACTTGCACAAGAAGTCAATTCTTTTCTCTGAAATTGAAAGCAGTTTTTCATCCTATAGACTGTATTTATAACAATCAAAAATATTGAATTGGTAATGGTGATAAAGTATAGCTTCTAAATCTTAAAACATTTCTTGTAATATATTATTACACTGTTACATTTCTTGTAATATCAACGAGGAAATGGCTGGTGTTCCCTTCCTGACTATCAGTACTTACATAGACAGATTCAATCCCCCCGTTCCTTGTGTTATTTCTACCCATTTCTAAATGCATAGATCCTTTGCAATGATTGCAACTCTATTTTTAACAGATCATTCAACTCATAGAAGGCAAAGCATCTGCTTATGTATTTGCCAGTCCTGGGTGCAAGAAGTGGGATACATGTGCACCTGAAGCTATTTTACATGCTGTGGGAGGTAAGTTCATAGCCTTCAATGTTACAAGATAAGTGAAACTGCATTATTTTGATGTTAGTTATGCTTTTTGTCGAAAGAAAAATGATGACACGTGTCAATAACTGTCGCATAATAAAAAAAAGCCAAATTCCCAAATTTGGGGTATATTCATTTTAATATTTTCAAAACAAATGCCCTTTTTTTTTCTGTTGGCTACTACCTCACGGTAAAATCTGCTGTCCTACTAACTCAGTATAGTAGTTTATTATTAGTAACGTGTTATGTAATACGTGGACATGGAAATCTTTAAACCAACAAAAATAGGTCAAATCATGCAGTTCTCTGGATGTACAAACTCTAAAATTGAGTAATTCATACAATTCAATAGAATTAGTGGTCTCCAGCCAACATGAGACACTCGACATATCTAGGGGCTAAGGGGTTGAAAAGTTATGAAAAAACTCACTGCTGAGGATTTGAAGTAGTATTTTTTTAATTCTTCTTTTCACATTAATAGGCCTTTTACCACCATAGCTAAAATTATGGAGTTTGATTCCTTAATTCTGTCAAGCAAGGATAACAGGCTTCATAATGACACTATTGAATTCCTCTGCAGCCTGTAGTGTTCATAACTGGAATAATTTTAAACAGGGTTAGCTCAAGCACAAAGCAACCCAACTAATCTGGGGCAGCACAATGCTGTGTTTAGCCTCTTTGGTAGGTAGGAATCTCCTGGTTAAATTAGCTTGAATAAAAATCTGTGTTGCTCTTGCTGAGTGATTTCTAAAATCTCATTTAAAACCAGCTGGGGTGTTTCTACATTATGTTAGAGTTTGTGGTATAGACTTACCCTGTTTTTTACTTGAACTGAAGATTTTTCTTTGCTGCTTTCCATGGCCAATGTAAAAGCTAATCAGGAAGCATTTTAAGTAATCCATGAGAGAGACATATTTTCCTTTTTCTGAGACACAAAGAATTTAAGTATTGTTGAAAAAAAAAATTAATCCACTAGCTATTTGATTTCAGTCAGTATAAAACCTGTTGTACTTAAACTGGAAGCAAAGATACTTCACATCTGAAGACAGCTTTTAGTTATTTCACTTGAACTAATAGACTGCAACTCCTTTTTGCTGGAATATTTTTTTTCTTTCTTTCTTTTTTTTTTTTTTTTTTTTTTTTGTATTTTTTTTTTTTTTTTTTTTTTTTTTTTTTTTTTTTTTTTTTTTTTTTCAGGCAAGATAACTGATATCCGTGGAAATTCATTTCAGTATAACAAGGAGGTGAAACACATGAATTCAGCTGGGGTCCTTGCCACTTTGAGAAATTATGACTACTATGCCAGTCGTATTCCAAACACTGTGAAAGAATCTCTTGTGCCTTAAAGTAGGGAAGAGTCTTGACTTGGCCTGGAAGGTGGAGCAAATGAGCTTGGAAAAAAAGAAAAGAAGAAGATGACTGAGCTTGAAATTCTGTTTCACAGAATCTGAACTGAATTCTTTCAGTAAGGTGTTTGATAATTTCAAAATTATATGGTATCTCTCAATATCTGTGGGATCAGATTATTTGGCTGTGTTGATCAGATAACATCAAAGCAGTCTCGTTTCTTCTGGAGTTTTCCTTCCTCATGACTGTATGTAATATAATGCTAATCATAACACTACAGACCAAAAATCATCTTCATAGTCTGGGCACAAAATAATGTACCTCATGACATGTTAAGTCATGTACCTCATCTTGCTCAATGGTTTTTGTTGTCAGTAAGGGTTATTGCATTAAATACAAATGGACTAAGGATTTGCTTGGATGGATGAACCCATTTTTTATAAAGTTGATAGTTTTGATTCTTAGAAGGGCATGTGAATTTTTTTTTGGTCTGCACTGAGTTTTGGGATGGCCAAGACCACTATTTTTTGGGTTGTCTGAGTTTTGCAGGAGGCAGGACACAATGCAGCTGGGCCTGGAAATCTCAAATAAGGGTTCATGGATCACTGGATTCATTGAGGATCAGTGAAGTGAAAATACAGCAGAGTTCACAACAGCTCAGTTGGGAACCCAAGGAAGCATGACAGGGGCAGGAGTTCCTAGCACCTCTATGATGATTTGAAATGCCTTTGTCAGGGTTTATGCCACTGCAGTCTTGGAGCACTTTGGGCATCCAAAGTCAAGGTCACTTTGGCATACTTGGGAATAACAGAAATGCCAGACCTTGAAATTTTCCATGTCCAAATTCTGAGATAAACCACTGGCTTTCCAACAGCCCCAGAGTTGAGGAAGTTGACCAAACCTCTTTCCCCTCCTGTGGAACACAGGCGTGTTAGAGGAGGGGAGAGGACAGGACCAAGATCACCTAAAATTGACTTTGATATTGGAGATCCTGTTTCAGTCAGCTTTCCCATAGGTGTGGCTGTCAGGAAAGCAGGAGTCAAATGCCCAGTCCACTTCAACACTAGAGAACCAGTAGTAAATTAAGTATGGCCAGCTAAAATTGAAAACTTATTTAAACACTTTTGAAGTCTCTTCAAGTTGATTTAGGATTTTGGAATTACACTCTTGAACCAGTTGGGAATCTGTGCCCCTTCTTTTCTCCAGATGTTGTGACTCAAGTCCCTTACTCTCAAATGAAGGAGTCCTAGGGCCTCCTTTTCCCTAACAATGTGACACATACTGAGGCATGCCATAGAAAGATGACAGTTTCAACAGACAGCACAGAGATTTGCTTTTCTCTCTGTTCTCCATGGGGAGAAAAGAGTGGGATATGTCAGGATCTCAGGCTGTCAGGGAGGGTGTCTGAACACAGCTGCTTGCTTACATAAAGACTGAATCCCTAAGCTCTCCCACATGATTTTTTTCCTTACCCTCTGCTGGCACCATGAGTGCCAGAGTAGCCTGGAAGATGCACTGCATCCTTTCTCCCTTCCTCTCTGCCCACAAGATTAGGTCTTCTAAATAACTACGCTCTTCATCCACACAAACTATTTTAAATTTGTGCCTCAAGGTACAAAAAGTTGTTTCCATACAGAAGAAAGTTTTGAAGTTTAATTTTCAACAGTGTGTTCAAGTTACTACTTACTCCCATCATCACACAAGATATTTAACAACTCTACCTTAGATTAGATCCTTTCCTCACAGTAGGGTAACACCTAAATGACTTCACTGGCTTAAAGCTGACTCTATTTCCAACAAGCAGGAATGTCTTGCCACCAAGATATGAACAAGGCAACCCTTGATAAAGAGTTCCTGTCTCTCCATAGGCACATGTGGAACAGAATCTAAGGAATCTCTTCCTCTGTGAGGTCATCTTAGCCTAACATTTACAGATAAATTAGCAAGATTAGCATTTACCTCATTCTATCATGACACTGGATTAGAGCTGCATATATAGGAACAATGTGTGCTTCTAATCCTTTGATCTAAAGCCTACCTTTCTTCTCTCCCCTCAATTGCATAACTGGTAAGTGCATGCACTGCAGATTCAGCCTGCTTTAATTAGAACCTTCTTCATATTTTGGCCCATTGTAAGTTTAGTCATTCCTAATTCCTCACATACGGATTGTGACTGAAGTTTGAACCATATAGCAAGTACAGTGATTTCACGGCTTGTTATACGTAATTTTCACTTTTCTCTTGTATAGTATAGTATTCCTTGATATGCATGCTGCAGCATTCCCATCAAAATCTGCATGTGCCTTTGCAAATCATGTTAAGATAAAATGTAGAACAATTCAGACAACACAAAGGCCTGCCTTAATAGTTCTTTCCATGCAATCATTAAAATACAAAGGACAGAAGTTAATAATTTTCATCTATTGCCTCTGTAACCCTATTTTCATCTGAAACTTGCAAGAGGTTTGAAAATCTCTTCAGCATAAGCCTCTTTCTAATTCTGCTGTAATTTCTGTCTGCTCATTTAGTTACCTGAATGGGAATAGAACACACAGCATGTATCAGCTTCTGCATGGTGTGTAAAGATACTTATGTATGGAAACACGTGGAAATACTTTCCATGCTTACAGAAACTGTAGAACTGCTAACACAGGAGAGGAGTAAGGAAAGTTGAGATTAAATCCAGCTGCAGGAATCAAGCATAAAAACCAGCACGTAATGTGCAGTCATGCTCTGGCTATACCACTACCTCCACTGCACAAAAAGCACTGGTTCACCAGTCAAGCATTTGATAATGTCTCTATTAGCACATTAGGTGCTACAGTAACAGCTATAAAACAGATGTGGGGGAAAAAATAATCGCAGTGACTCTGCATTGTCCTTGCAACAAAGTGAATTTGAGCCAGTCTCCTGTGGAAAACCCGGTGACACAGCATTTTGTAATTCATTCCAAGGCTCCAGAAGGTGGCTGGGCACTGGGACAGGCTCTCCAGTGAAGTGGTCACAGTGCCAAGCCTGCCAGAGTTCAGAAGTGTTTGGACCGCGTTGTGCAGGGCCAGGAGTTGGACTCAATGATCCTTCTGGGTCCCTTCCCACGCGGGATATTCTAGGACTCATTTGACCCGCTGCAAAATTCGCATGTTTGTCAGGAGTTTAACAAGTGACATCCTACAAAACCAGCGGAGTGAAACCGCCGTACTCGAACGTGTCGGTGCGTGTTGCACTGCTCTGTTTGCTCGGATCATCACACACAGGAAAGGGGCTGAAGGCATCTCCACGGCTGCGGACAGACATCCAGCTAAGGGCTTTGGCAGGCAGCCCCCGCAAAGCCCTGGGGAAGGCTCAGCCGGAGCAGCCGTGAGAGGGGAGGCACCGGCATCGGGTTTGCCGAGGGGCAGGGCAGCCCTCACGCAGCACCCGGCCCTCATCGCGGCCGCTCGCCACCCCCGAGCGGGCTCCGGGCCGCGGCAGCGCCCAGCGGGACCGACCGCCGGCGAAGGGACGCGCCGAGAACCCTTTCATCCCGCTCCGCCGCCTCTCCGCTTCTCCCG
>VXBR01011095.1:33274-88272 GCA_013400215.1 Cisticola juncidis | reverse complement strand
CTGTCCTTCCCATCCCTCCTGTCCTTCCCGTCCCTGCCGCCCTTCCCGGGGCCGTGTGCCCGCTGTGGGTCCCCCTGGCAGCCGCCCGGGCCGTGGCGGGGCGGCCGGCGCTGGGCACTGCTCGGGCACGGGGGCAGCCCCGGGTGACTTGGCACGCTGGGGCTGGGTGTTCAGGGCAGCCCCAGCTCACAGTGCCCCTTCCTGAGCTCTGCCGCTGTGTTGCTGTCTTTCATTTTCAGTTCTAATCTGCTGCTGAAATTCCCCTCTGGGGAGCTGGCACGAAGTTGCGCCGCAAAATGTTGCTTTCTCGGTTGCTCACTGCCCTTCGATGTTATTTTGCCTTTAAAAATGTGAGAACCTCCTTCATTGTACTTCCACCATCTGGAAACAATCTTTCGTATGCATTCCATAAATTTTCTCCATTTTGTTATAGCTATCCAAAATATATTTTCTTCCTATTCTTCATCATAGTTTATTGATTTCTTTTTCTTGCTGTTATACCAAATGCATTTCAGAGTTGAATACAACTTGCATGACTACTGATTCAAGGTATAAAAACCATCTAAGTTCTAAATAAAATTTCTCCTGATACTTGATTATACCGATTTGCCAGAAAAGAAAATGATGCAATATGAATTACGATTAACATCAGGTTTAGAACTTTGGAGACTTATTTTCTTTGACAGCTGGTGAGTGACACTGGAGGTTTATTTCAGGAGATTGCATGATCGTGTCAGAAATACTACATATTACAGATGAAACATATCAAAGAGACAAGCACACACTCATCTTACTCATCCCTGCTTCATACTCTTCATCATGTCTGCTGTGCAGTGGGAAAAGTGTAGTAGTTTTAAATGGCATCAGTATTAATTACATAGCTTGTTGCACGTAATACTTGTAATTTTCAAAGCATTTCCATGCATGTTATTAAAATACTTACCTGTCTTACTAACGTGTTGCATAAGGGATGTCACCCTGAATTTCACAGATGGATAGCTGAGGGATGAAAGAAGAACCTTGACTTACTGTTAATGCCACAAGAAGGGTTTTCAGCTGAGCAGAGGTGAGAGCTAGGGAATTCCTAGCTCCAGTGTTTTGTATTTAGGCCAGTGTATTAATAGCTTATAGTATCATCTGCCTCGGTAGCTGGAGCGTTGTTCTAGGGACAGCAAAGTGCACAGCTCACTCTGGAGTCTGTAACAGGTTAGGTGCCTTCCAGACTAGAGTACAGCCCTTCGGCTGGTCTGCCTATGCAAAAGCTGCTGCCTTTGTACGTGCTTCTGAGCAAAGTTAAAGAGCTCAAGCTCCTGTGCCTGTGCTCAGCAGGCTGCCTCTGGAGCAGAGCCAGTGCACAAACGCAGCCAAGTGAGCCTGGTGCTTTGTTTGAGCTGCTGGGTCGTGCTGTAGAGCCTCAAGATCAGAGCAGGTTTGCATCAGGCCTCTTCGAATGTGGGCAGAGCTGCCTTCCAGTCAATGGTGTAGCCTAAAAACTTCAATAATTCTTTTCTTTCTGGAGACCATTTCTTACTGTCACTGGTGAACTATGAAAACCCAGTGCAAGCTTCCTGCGCTTTTATATGGATAAAGTTTCTTGGTTTTGAATGGCTAATCATTTCACAAACCTTAAGGCAGGTTGAAAATAGTCTCATCCTTGTTCAGAAAGTGCTGATATATTCAGTAATCGACCTCCTTTGATGCATGTATCAGGGCTGGGATGGTGTACATTAGTAATACTGTTCAATAATTAAGAGCTTTTTGATTACATTCTCATGTACTGGGGAACAGGACTAATTTTTACCATACCCTTAGGAAGCAAAAATGTATTGCAGCTGACACTTGCTGAGCCCACTGCAGATCACTTTGTGCTGGACATTATCAATTTGAAGCTGTAAGGATTGCCGAGAAGCCTCTTGCAAATGAGACTGAACATTGATTTTTTTTTTGTTTGTTTCCCTGGGCATTCTTACTTGAAGGAGCCAGTTCAGTCACCTGGTCCTAGTGGATAGGAGATGTAACTGGTTGGCTGTAACTATGAAAAGTATCTCTCCCTGAAGGAAGTTCAGTATCTTTTTTGTCTTGTTTTTCCAAGGAGCTCTGCTGACAGTGGAGCATGTGAAGAATGATGTTGAAATTTCAGTGCAAGAAGGCAAGGAAACCATCCTCTCTGTGTCTGAGTAAGTGACTTTGCATCTCTCCTTCTACCTTTGGGTCAGCAGTTTTAAAAATCACATGGTTGTAACATGGGGAGTAACCTTTTGAGGTAGGAAGAAGAGAAGAAAAACACAGTTTTACTCATCACTGCATTACTGATGTCTCTGTAGCACAGGCAAAACATTTACAGTATATTCTGAACTAGATCTTTATGGAAAAAACTCTTTTCATGTACATGTACCTGTGTATAATCATTTTGCTGTACCAATCACTTTACTGTTTGGGACTTTCAGTGGTGCCATGGATTACCAATAGCAAGGCAGTTTTATATTAGAGGGGTTTGATATATCGGATTCCTTGGTCCTGTACATGTGTGGTGGACTGAAATTTGAGTGTTTAGATGGCATTATTCTAGGCTCCCTCCTGTGTGTGTGTATAAGCAAAGGCATGATGTTATCTCAGGAAAGTGCTAATTAACTGCACTGTGCTGTCCAGTGTATCCATCTGCACACTGTAGAAAGAATATTGAAATTTTTTGTGGTAATCTATTGTCTGTCCTTCTAAAAATACTCTGCCATTGGAGTGGATAATTTCCAGTTTGGGGCACAAAGATGTTTTTTTACAGTCTGAGTAGGATCAAATGCTATCAGAAACTCAGGAGTAACACTATTAGTGTTGGGAAGCTGCACTGTCATCTTTGATTCCATATCAGTTAAGGCACCTGGATATATCAGGAGGAGAGATCCTGCTGTCTGACATATCAGTGGAAACTCTGGCATTTAGTATCTGCAGTAAGGAGCATATCTGTACACGTGAGCATTGCAGTTGTAACTCAAAGTATCTTAACACCGTGATGAATTTAGATTTACTGGTTATAACAGTAATTTTTGAACATTGATTGTTTTTTGAAGATCGGGGCAGTCTGTTGTTCACAGACTTGCTGACAAACTCTCATTTTGTGAGCTAATTCAGTAGAAGATGCTGTTAAAGCCACCAGTGCATCATAAACTGGAATACCTGCTTGTCTGTAGAATGGCTATAGAAGCACTGTATTTCATCTTTTATTGCAGTTACTGACTTGCTCCTCATAAATTAACACCAACTGAGCATTTCCATCTAACCTTAGGTAAAGAGCTTGTCACTATGTACATATATTTGAAGAAAATCAAAGCACAGGAAGATTCACAGTCTTCAGTCATGGTTGTTTTTCCTGGTTGCAAATATTGTTTTCTGTTTACAGTGATAGACCTGACTCAGATAGGAGTTCTTGCAGAATCTGATATTGCATGTTGTCTTTTGCTGTGCCTGGTAGTGGCATTGAATTGATGGTTTTGAATTAAAGCAAGAGAAATGTGACAGGTTGTATTGGGATTTAATTGGTATAGCTTGAATAATCTTCAGCATGTGTTTTGCACATGTGGGATACAGCTTATATAATAGAAAGTGAATTGGATATTTTTTAGTTGCAGAAGAAAGTTTTCCTCTTAAGTGGCCTTGGTCAGGTTTAGATTTTGTTTTACTTTGACAGTTTAGGCAGTGTATGGATGTATATATTAAAATATATGAATACACTCCTGTGACACATGGAAATTATCTTGGAATATTTTAAATGTATATAGTTGGCTTTTAAATAATATTTATTTCATTAAATAATTTAGCGTTACCATGTCTTCTTCCTACTGCATTGCAAAACCTCTCATTTTGGCTGTAATGGAACTTGTCAGAAATGTAAAGCAAACACTCTTCTTCTGCACTTTGGCCCTGGCTGGATAATATCTAGAATCATGGTCCCATCAGATGGAAATTTCTGTGTGTTAGTGTCCTCTCATCTCTGGCATTGGCTTATATTCAAGAAGTTATTCCAGACCTCAGTATTGCATTAATTTTCCCTTGCTTGGTTGTACAGTCATTTTAGAAATTGATTCTCCACCTTAAAGTCTGTTAAAAGTATATCTGCAATGGGAGAGGCATCAGCTGAACTCATATCTCAACTAATGCTTTTGGTAAATGGATTTCATGGCATCAGTTCTGCTGAACCATCTTGTTTTGGCATGATATGAAAATCACTTGATATGTTTCAGATTTTGATTTTTTTTTTCAGGAATCCATTAGTTTTAATGACTTCACTTGAACAAGAAAGAACATTTTATTTGTGATTCTTCTAGGTTCTGTTTCAAAGCTCAGTTAAAATCTGGTGTCAAAATTTTCAGCTTAATAACTAGCTGAAACTTAGCTGTCAGCTAAGATAAACTTGAAAGGTTTATTGCTCATTTGAGATGATGAATTTTATTTTAAAAGTTATTTTTGAAGCCCTCGCTTCAAACTTCACATGGTAATAGCTCCTAAGCAAACCACTCTGCTAAGTGCTGATGGCTTTATGGAGAGTTTTGATGTACCTTTGTCTTGTCAGAAAACAAATTGCAGTACAACTTTTGTGTTTTGTGTGGTGAGCACATGCACATTTCAGAGTAGTTATTCCTCCTAGGCAGATCAATCCAACCATCCTGCAAAGCTTTTAACAAATCAATTAAATATTGATTTATTATCATTGAAAAAAAATTGTGGTTTGAGGGTTTTTTTGTATTTTGTGTTTGCTTGTTTTTTCAGTCCTTTTTTTCCATCTTGTCTTCCTGAATATTTGCCCTGGTGTTTCATAATGTGGCATTTCATGTCACTCTCAATAGCCATTCTTTGCTTGTAGCATTGCATTGTCGCTGTTCATTCTTTCTTACTTAGTCCTGAAGTTAGCAAGCACTGGCTGCAAAGACCCTTTTGTAACTTTTCCAAAGAGGTCATTTAGTGATGTTTGGGTGAGAGTATATTGTTTTTCCTGAAGAAAATAACAATTTTTGAAGCATAAGTAAGATTTTGCTCAGAGTAACATTTTCCCATTTCATACATGTGTTCAGTTTTGCTTGAGTAATCGAGGAGTATTTGTTTTGCTATGAACTAATGAAAACAGTAAAAGTGCATTTCACAGACTTTTCAAGTGAAAATGTATTGGAAATGTTTTGTTTTTCTCAGTTTCCTTAAAATTGGATTGTGGGAAATTAGAATAGGACACATCTTGTGTAATTTAGACACCCTACTGTGATGTTTGGTTTTTGTTATATTTTATGGATCTTCTGTATGTATACTGGATCCTAGATGCTTGGAAAGCAAGCAGATTTAAAAACAAGCAAACAAAAAAACCCCTCACAATGAACTATATTCCTTAAATTTATAGTGCAGTTAACCTAATGAGACTGGTTGGTCCATTTGTACTAAAAATGGGACACATTCTAATTGTTAATATATCAAGTACATTTTGTATAATTTTCATAATTTTTGTTGATTTTTGCAAGGCTTGAGGGCTATCAGAATTCTTTTAATTTTATAAAGGACACAGTGGGTAAAAAAAGAAATAGAGAGCAATGACCGAACAAAAGTGGAACCTTGGTTGGACGAGTTGGAGTGTAGCATTCAGTCCATTAAATTGAGGAAATGTTCAGAAGAACAAGAACACTTACAAGGACTTCTTTTGTTGATGTCAGTGCTTGATTTAGAAGCACTTGGAGCTCTCTTTTTGCACTCTGCACTCTGTAGAGTCGAGAAGAGTATTATCTGGAGAACTGATGCTTCTGATGCATCTTTCTTCCAAAGCTCTTTAGTAAATATTAATTTATCTTAGATGAACTGGAAGCTAGATATCTGACAACTTTTTTTGATACTGGTTACAATGTAGAAAAGGGACATGAAAACAAAGAAAGAAATACTCCCTTTGGAGAGCCTTTCTTCTCAGGTCAATTGAGCACATTCATAAGCATTATGGGGACAACAAATTCAAATTAGTCTGTTAGCTAGAGAAGACTGAGTGAAAAAACAAATACAGGCAGGCAAGTTTGTTCACCAGGGGATGGTCTCTGTGAAGTGTGAATTGATTAAAGTGAGTAACAAATAATCAGGGTTTTTCCCCCTGATGCTAGCCTTTAAAACCATGATGAAGACCTCTCAATTATTCTGTTGATTCACTAGGAATCCTCTTCAAAGTCATCCTTTTACAAAAACAAAGCAAATATTGATTAGCTCCTTATAATCTGGAAAATCTGTAGCTCAGGTTATAATTATGAATTCTGTCAGATGTGGAGAGAATTTTAGTATTTGAAAGAATAGTCAGAGTCTTATTTTCAGCCTAAACAAAATTCTTTCACGTTTAGAAGCTTATTCCATCTGGTGATAAAAAGCCTTATTTATTCTTGTGCTTTTTGTTTTTGTTTTTTTTTTTTTCCTCTGGTGAGCCTAGTACCTGTTGGTTCACCTGGAACCTATTTTGTGTTTGCTTTGCACATGTTTCAGCTATGTGTGTGCAATTAAAGTTAAAGTGACTGGAGGTAGTAATTTACTGTGCCTTTGTCTTGCCTCTTTCTGTTTCCAGGCAAGTTTCATTCACTGATGTGAATTCAATAGCTCGGTACCTGGCTCGGGTTGCTGCCTCTGCTGGGCTGTATGGCTCGAATCTGTTGGAACACACTGAGGTGAGAAGGAGTCACAGAATCATAAAATGGTTTGGGTTGGAAGGGACCTTACAGACCATCCATTTCCAACTCCAAAGACCATCTGTTCCCCAGGGGTAGGATACTTTCCACTAGACCAGGTTGCTCAAAGCCATGTCCACTTTGGCCGTGAATCATGCTCTTGTCTCTTTTTTCTTTTCCCTTTTTCTCTTTTGGCCTGTTCTAAGTTTGAGGGGGGGTGTTTCAGGGTTGGGTTTTTTTTTTGGCCTTGTGTCTATTCTGCATTTTACTGTTAGACTGAGGTTCCAGCTATGTGAGATGCTGAGGGTTTTGTTTTGCTAAGCTTGCTCCTCTGTATAAAGAAGACAAAGAAATCTGAGCTTTGAAAGGGTTGCCCTTGTCCATCCCTGAAGCAGCAGCTCCTAAGCTGACAGCTCACTAGTATAATGTAATTCATGTTGGAAGGTGATAGATACATGGGATTTTCCCTCCTCACTTTACTCAGCTCTGTTGCCATCAGTTGCTATCTTGTAACACTTTAGTGTAACACCAAGGAATACCGGGTGGCATTGAAATCCTGAAGTAGCTTTTGCTGTATGTGATTGACAAAACCCTGACCCCAGTTTATCCCTGGGTCTAGCTCAGAATAATAATATCCTGAATTTTAAATTGACAACTGAAACTAGCAGACAAAATGAAATTTATTTCCTCTGAAATTTGGGTAGGGACTGAAGGACTTGATTCAGGTCTTTTATTGTTGAAGCCAGTGGTAATCACTCTCCAATCACTCTTCACTCCCCATAGCTGGTCTCAGGGGAAGTGGTGTTGTCTTAGTACTTTGCCTGTGAGGCATTAAAAAGTTGGAAGTTATCTTGTGGCTGTTTAAAATTTCTGTCCAAATCCCGTGTTTTTAAGTTAAGCCCAGACCTCATCAAACACACTTTCAGGGCTGGTATTTCTGGTACAATACTTCTTTTCACTTCTGCCTCTTTCAAAAATAATACTGTACTTGGAGAAGTACAGGGAAAGCTGCATTTGTGGTGCACATATTTGGGTGTACAACTGCAAATGACTGAGCTGAATTCTGTGGTGGTTGTAATTACATCTGTGCCTGCCACGTTGGCTTGAATGTTGGAAGGATTCCCATTGCAGTTTGCAGAACACTTACACATGAAATAGGATCTGGTGAGTAGAAGAGACACTTAGTCTCTTGCAGAGTTGAGGGATTCAGTTTATAGACAGGGCTACATTAATAACCAGCCTAATTCTTAACCTTTTTATTGTACTTTTATGTGCAAAGTTGCAGAAAGAGACTTTTGCCAGAGAGGGGAGTAGGACTTGTGAAGGGCAGGGGCTTGATTTCTTCAGATCTAAAAAGAGATGAGGAAGAAAAGATAGGACTGAGGGGAAAATGGTATACTAACCAGTAGAAGCACCAGGAAGAGGAAATAGGTCACAAATATGGTATCTAAATAGTTGAGGGATAATGATGATTATTATATGCATCTAAGAACTGCTTATTATTTTACCAGTGGGAATAACTTCAGTAAAACTGGTGTTTTCTGCAGTTTGAATTCTTGCTGAAAGAAGAAATTACATTTCATCATTTAGCATTGTTCTGGGTGAATTTTTCAGTATGATTTATTTTAAATGTTCTTTCAAGATATATTATGATCTATTTAATTCTAATATTCCTGTTGATATTTTCTGTTCAGCTAATAGATTGTTTGTGTATTATTCAGTTACTTGACAAGCTTAATTCTCATTCCTTTAGTAATTTTAACTATCTTGTCCTTTCAAACAAGATTGACCACTGGCTGGAGTTTAGTGCTACAAAGTTATCCACTGCCAGCCAGTTCCCTTCAGCCATCCAAGAACTCAACCACTGCCTGTCTCTAAGGACCTACTTGGTGGGAAACTCTCTGAGTCTTGCAGACTTGTGTGTCTGGGCTGTACTAAAAGGTATTGGTTTATGTTCTCTGTTTCTCTGGCCTGCAATCAGTATAGAACAGGAATCCCCAGTTTTTCTTTTTTGTGGATGCTAGTAGTGCCTCCTAGCTGTATGAGAGAGTGTGTACTGTCATGCACACTGCTGTGACCTGTGCATCACTAGTGATGGCAGTAGTATAGCTTAGGAAATCCTAGATTTCTTTTTTTAAAATTGTTGTTACATTTGGAAATTTATGAGCTGTAATCCCTAGGCAGATTTTTTTCTGACTCCTTTTGTATCAATAACTGTAAGACCATATTTTATTACCTGTTGTCTCAGTATGAAAATGTGCAATGTAAAATTGTATGCATAGACCTTTCCATGACATTATCTTAGCATAGGAAATTTCTTCAGTGTTTACTTTGAACTATTAAGAGAGGTAAATGTTGCTTTGCAAAATACCCTTTAGAGGTTAAAGCAGCTTTGATTGATCTAGTTTTATGGATTTTGTTTTTATTTTTTCTTGGCTCTATATCTAAAGGTGATAGGTGACAATCTACCATTCAGTATAACCAAATTCCACTTTTACCAGTGGAAGTAGAGGGCATAATTAAGATTAAAAGCTAGCACCTTTTGGTGTTTTTTCAAAGTTGCTGATCTTAAGAGCAATCTGAAGAGAGTGTCCTTCCCCAACCCCCCCCCTTTTTCCCCATCAGAATCCTTCTAGTGAAGTTGTGCTCCTTGGAAATTAGATTGTGGGAATAAAGGCCCTCAGAAGTAAAGGGGGGTATTGGCACATGTTTAACTTATGATAAAGCCTAGAAAACATCCTATATTTCTGGAAAGGATATCCTGTATTTCTGTCCTGAAATAAAATTGCTTCTAGTTTTGAGGTGGATGATACAAGGAAAAATGTGTGTTGACTGTTCCCCCTCACTCTCTGCCTTGATGAATGCAAGAAGGAATGCAGTATGTTCTGGGTTTGAAGGGAATTTGTTTGTTTAATTTGCTTTTGAATGGCTTGTGTCCCCATGACTAAATCTCTTCAGAACCGAGAGTGAGTAGATTTTTGAAATCTTTTCTTAGTCTTAAAAAGCTGCTGTTGATAAAAATTATTTTATTTTTATGATTTAGTAGTTTGAAAACTTCTTTGTTTTCTAACAGGTAATAGCACATGGCAAGAGCAGTTAGAACAAAACAAAGCTCCTGTGCATGTGAAGCGATGGTACAGCTTCCTTGAGGTACAGCGCGCTTTCCAGTCAGTGGGAGCCAAGTGGGCTGCTGGCACACCAAAGGGTAAAATGGTAAGATTTACTCAGATCCTCTGCAGAGAGTAGCTTTACTTCTGTGAATACACTGCAAGAATTCTTATTTTCTTTTAAGTTAGAGAATTAAAAACTAAAACTAAGCAGTTGTACAGTGAACTAAACTTCCGTAAACTCTTGTTTACAGCTAAAGCTGTCGCTTTCAAGTTTAGAAAGGCATGAGCTATCCAGTCCAGTGCTGAAGTAGCATCATGGAAATATGGCACCTCTTCTTTTAATCAACACTGCTCTTCAGATATATTGTTTGCTTTTTCTAAAGAGAGTTTGAGTTCCTGATAGACCTGCAAAGATTGCACTCTTCAGTTTGCTGAATTTGTTAATCACCTTCAGGTTAAGAAGACTAAGATACAAAACCTTAACTTGCAATTGTTTTCTTCTCTGGAATAAATTAGACAACTTGGTGAGACTTTTCAGTCCTGGACCAGATTTGAAGAGAAAATAATTAAAAACTCTAGAATTAATCTTGTTTTGGGGTGCCTTGTGTAGTGTGAAAGTTGTGAAGAGAAGAATTGGGGGTCCAATACGGCAGCTTGTAGGTTTGAAAGGAGACTTTGATACAGTAGTTATTATTTAGAGTTTTATATCTGATTTTACAACTAATACAATCTGTGATTATGTCTCTTTTCAAGGCACCAGAAAAAGAAAAGAAAGCGGATGTTGGGAAGTTTGTTGAACTTCCTGGAGCAGAGATGGGAAAGGTCATTGTGAGGTTTCCTCCTGAAGCAAGTGGGTAAGAAACAGGAATACTTTGGGAAGGTTCTATTTGTGTCTTGTCTTTAAAAAAAAAAAGTGCTTTGGTGAGGATGTTAATCAGCTTATCAGACAAGGCTGATAAACCAAATGAGTGTTTAAAGCTTTGTCTCCACTAGAGCTGTTAGTTCACTTCTCCTCTGTACCTCATTGCACTGTAGCCTGAACTTGGAGTAGGGAGTTGAGTTGTGGTGTTGTGCTGCTCAGCAGTGGGATGAGGAGAAGCAGGAGGATGCATTTGCATGGGTACTGGATGTGTGTGCCCTGCCAGGAGCTGTGGTGTGGACATGCAGTCCTTATGATTTGGGTCAAGGCACTCAGTGCTTCCCAGGGAAGCTTAGATTTGAGAAAGGACAGGTGTATGGGATAGCCTTCCTTGGGAAAGCTGACTACCAGATGTATAATGGAGGCCCAGGGGTCTAGACTGTGGGGAATACCAAAGCACAAACTCCTTAAAAACCACAGAGGAGATGTGATAAGCCAGTATAGTAAACTTAATTTTCAGCCAGCTTTTCATTTTCTGTTTTTTTTCTTTTTACCCTGGAGTTGCCTGATGACCTATAAAATTTTCACAATTGTATTTTTTATTAAACTGGCTGTTCAGCATCACATGACCTCTGTAGTTGTGTTTGTTACTCTGTTAGTCCAATATAAACTATTACTAAAATATTGTAAATTATGTACATGTATGTCTATAATATATATTATTCTCAACTTACCTTAGTAGTTTTCAGTGTCTTAATCCTGGTGTTTTAAAACACCCTCTTCTTCAGGAACATGTTACTCTCTTTTTGCAGGAGAATTTAATTTTGAGGATTTTGGGATTTATATTTAGTTTAAAATGTCAGTAGCTTTATAGTTTATATTAAAAAATGCACAGCAATTGAAAATTCCTCTGTTGTGAATGTAGCAGGTTCAGATTATCTGGTAGCTGCTACTGGGTATCATCAATAGTTGGTTTAAGTTAGTCTGTAAAAATGGAGATAATTGCAGTCTAATCTTTATATTCATAGCAACACTGTAATTTACGAATATAGATATTTTAACAGTTAACTACTAAATTTTTGGTAGAAGAAACATAATCTTTCATAAATGTATAGCATTTCAACAAATATCCTAGGTTGCTTGTTTGTTTGTGACACTTAGGTATTGCTTTCCATTCTTTCTCCTTCCCTCACAAATAAAAAAGTCTATCTGAAGTTATTCTGGTGTATATATCTATTTTTTAATTTCCTCTTTAGATATCTGCATATTGGTCATGCCAAAGCTGCCCTGCTAAATCAGCACTACCAAGTTAACTTTAAAGGAAAACTTATTATGAGATTTGATGACACAAATCCAGAAAAGGAGAAAGAAGACTTTGAAAAGGTATGATAAGATAGCAGAGTGATTATAGGCTGTGAAAGAATTATAAGTGCATGCCTCTCTTTTATTTCATGCTTATTCTTGTCGCTTATCCTTCCTGCACAATGGAGCATTAAAAACACCACATCTGACATGAAGAGGATAAAGATGTAAGAAAACCACTCTTCCTGAACATTACAGTGTACATTTTCACACTTTGCAGGTTATTCTTGAAGACGTTGCCATGCTGCACATCAAACCAGATCAATTTACATATACCTCAGATCACTTTGAAACAATAATGAAATATGCTGAGAAGCTTATTCAAGAAGGGAAGGCCTATGTGGATGATACTCCTGCAGAACAAATGAAAGCAGAGCGTGAGCAAAGGGTGGAATCTAAACACAGAAATAACTGTAAGATGTTTTAAGCTTCAGTCTTGCTTTCTTACCTTTTTGATTTGGCATCAAAACTTGATTTTTATTAACAAATAAATGTTTATTATAATAAATGTAACAAAATATTTATTATAACGAATATAATGTTATATAACTAATATAATTAGACAACTAAATTGCATGTCTTCAAGGTCCTTATGGGGACTTGAAAGTGTTTAGTGCTTTTTTCTACAAGGCTGCATGGATTGAGTGTACATTTAGACCAGGGCAATAAACTTGTTTATGTATGAATTCATCACCATTCATTACCACTTACAAAAATTCAAAATGTAAAATGTGTGAAAATTAATTCCAGTGTCCCAAGAGGGGGGTGACACTGATTTTTGTTACTGTAGTGATAAAACTTGATTCTGTATCAGCTTCATAATACCTTAGAAAACGGTTTAATTTTGTTTTTCTTAGGTGTTAATAAGAATCTACAAATGTGGGAAGAAATGAAAAAGGGAACAGAATACGGACAAACTTGTTGTCTACGAGCAAAAATAGATATGAGTAGTAATAATGGATGCATGAGGGATCCAACTCTTTATCGATGTAAAAACCAGCCTCACCCTCGGACTGGAAGTACCTACAAGTATGTCCACTTTCTCCTTGTGTGCCCTGTAGCTTTTGCTCTTTTCAGTGCATTTACAATTCCTTAGTAAATTTCTTTTAACACTTGGAACCTGCTAGCATTTTTCAACCAGAATATGTGATGAGTCTCTTGACTTTCTGAAACTTGTGCAAATGGCTTTTAAATCCTGTGAGATGGCCATCATGGTCAACAGTGAATATTATTTCAGTTTTGGTCCTTAGATATGTTTGAAAAACCATTAGCAGTGTGCAGTTTTTTTTTTAGGCTTGAATATTAAGGCTGTGATCAGTTAATTTCTTGAAGGCTTTCTTCGTCTTAAAAATGTCTTGCCCTCTGGATCGTTTTGTGGACAATTTGTTGTGCATGTGTTATTTTAGTCTTGATCTGAAAGTTTTTGGCATCATAGGTTATAAATATTTATAATACATGACTGTAAACTGCACTGAGTTTAAATGTTTAGGTGGGAGGGAAGTGATTTGTTCTGCCCTGCTAATTAAAGATCTTTCTTGTCAGGGTTTATCCCACGTACGACTTTGCCTGCCCCATTGTTGATAGTATTGAAGGTGTCACACATGCTCTGAGGACAACTGAATACCATGACAGAGATGAACAGTTCTACTGGATTATTGAGGCTCTGGGCATAAGGAAACCTTATATATGGGAGTATAGCAGGCTAAACCTCAACAACACTGTGCTCTCCAAGAGAAAGCTCACGTGGTTTGTCAACGAGGGCCTTGTGGATGGATGGTATGTCCCATGGCTGTAGTCAGCACTGTTCCCTAAGATCCTCGGGTCTGGCACATTCATTTTTGCTTTGGGACAGTTTGAATGAATATCTTAACAATATTAGAGAACAAAGATTAATTGCACTGGCTTCTGCATGTACAATGTGTCTGTTTCCTACTCTGCAGTAGCTGTGTACATACATATTCATGTCCTGTAATAAACATGAGGCAGCTTATTTTTGGACTCTGGCTCTTGCTCTGGGTGGCATTTATACATTTTCCACTCTTGAGTCATTTGTTGTTGTCACTGGAGTCATTCCTAAACAATGCCAGAAGAGGGCCTGGATTGAAGTATTTCTGGTCAAATCCATCCCACTTCTCTCCCACCTGCCCTCAACCTTCTTCTTTCTGTTAATTTTTTCAGGTTAATTAGAATTCTGCAGACAGTGTTCAGTGGACTAGTTGTCTAATTGTCAGCTGAGTTGGAATAGTTTATGCATGGAGCCACTTGGCTAGAGCCAAATTTATCTTTTCCTGCCCCTGCCTGTTTTTTTTCCCTAGAGATGTAGCTGGTCATATGATGATCTTTCCTTCCCTAAGCCTCCCTGTTAGGTCCTCAGCAAGGTTTGATTCATGTTCCCAACTCATCTGAGTTCTCAAACTCAGATGTTACATTGTAGATTAGGCCTTTTTATTTCTTCCATAGGAGAAAAAAAAAATCATAAAATTCTATCACTTATACCAAAAGCTAGCATTGTCACTTCTTTCCAGTAACATTTTCTAGGTGCCCCTTGGAAAAGGAATAATGGATAGGGACATAACTTTTGCCTTGCTAGTTTTTGAGAGACCTGACCTTCATCATACATTTTGTATGGATAACGGCTCAGTCTTCTCAGTTAGGTGTTCTCACCTAGCTGTGAGTTCCCTAAGTAAAATACACTGGGGCTGTGCCTTTTGTGTGTGACAGTATTAGTAAAGCTCTTGATTAGTGTAGTATTTAGAAAATTTAGCATAAGACACTAAGGGAATACCTTTTTCCACTAGGGATGACCCAAGATTTCCCACTGTACGTGGTGTCCTGAGAAGAGGCATGACAGTTGAAGGGCTGAAGCAATTTATTGCTGCTCAGGTGGGTGTTTTCTTCTGATTCTCTGAATCTCCCTCAATGAATTTCACAAGTTTTTGTGAAGCTTCTGTTAATACAGTTGTCACTGTGAGCTTTCTTCTTTTGAAGCTTTGCTACCTTGATGTGTATTGCTTCAACAATGCTTCAACACTTGTGAGTAGGTGTTGGCTAAATGGACTTGCAGGTTTCTTACTTGAAAAGGGTTTATTTTGCAAGCTCAAAAACTGTTCTTGATGAAAGCAAACCATAGAGGGATTTCAGTTAAAAGAACTTTGTTTTAAGTTAGTCTAAGAGCTAGAATATTTATATTAATGTGGTGTTGGTTAATTTTTTTCTTTTTCCAGGGCTCCTCTCGATCTGTTGTGAATATGGAGTGGGATAAAATCTGGTCCTTTAACAAAAAGGTATGTGTTTACTCAGATTTGATGCTACTCTTGATATCCTCTTTCTAGGATATGTAGAGAATCCAGCCTTCATTGGAGTGCTTATCACAACAAGTAGCAGTTGCAGTTTGCTGCATCATTTGGCACACTCTCAGGAAAATGGAATGTCCCCCCTTCTAACCTGAAGAAGCACTAATCCTGTTGATTCTCCTATACCAGTTCTCACTTGTCTTCCTTAGTAATACGGGAAAAGATAATGGTATTTGCTGTAAATCTGATCTGAAAACTGCATTTCATTTTTCTGCTTTCAAGCTGCGAGCTATCTGTAAGAAGGTATTACTTAATGCTTTTTACCTTAGCATATAGCTTACAGTGCTGTAAGCATACATAGCATAAGCTATCATTTTGCAGCTTCATAGACACTTGCTTGTATAACAGGAGCTCTACAAACCCACTGAAAATGCATTATTCCTAGTTTTCAAAGGCTGCCCACCTCTGGTTTGGCTGATTTTCCAACATAAACACAAATTTTCCCTGATTTGGTTCACACTGGCCGCGTTTCCTTTCTGTGGCAAAAGGAGGAACTGCGTGCTCTGCCTGGGAAGATGAGCCAGCACTGCTGGAGTTTCTGACTGAGTGGCAAATCAGGAATATTGCATCTTGACATGATGAGTTGCTTTTTGGCAGCGGATGCTTGGACACTATAATAAGGCGATTTCTTTTCATGAGGATTGCATATTTTGTGTGATTGTGGAAACACCTGTTATTTTGCATTGGGATTCCTGCTTGGTTTTGCTTAGATAGTGCCCAGATCTGTTCATTTAAATAGTTTTTGCTTGTCTGGCATGTGTCTTGTATCTCTTCATGTATTTTGCATTTGATTTGCTACATACACATAGGTTCATGAATTGGTTCTTTCTGTTGCTGCATAAATATATTTATGACTAACAACTGGTTTGAGGGGAAGAATCCACAATGGACTGTCAAGGCTCATTTTATTTTTAATTGACTTTTAAACTGAGTTTCTTAGACCTTTGACTCAGCTCCTTGTACAGTACCATATTTACTAGCCAATTTTATTTACATGTGGCTGTGCAGCTTTCTGCAATATGAGCAAAACCAGTGGGCTGCTTACAGGTAGTTCTGAGCTCAAAGGCTTTATCAGTTTGACAACTCATATTTTATACATGATCCTGTAATTTTTAGCACCTGAAGAGGGATTGTGAGTTTTAATGAATAAAATAAAGAGCCTGCTAATAACACTATAAAATCTGGTAATTTAATTATCAAAATTATGATACTAAATCACATAATACCCCTACATTTTGAGATACATACACAAGTCCTTTTTCAAAGTGTATGTCTAACATTTAGAAGTCTGACCTCAGTGACTACTAACTTATAAAAGTATGCCTTCTTAAAAGTATATCATCATATCACTTTATTAGCTAATGTTAAGTAATTAGAACCTAAATACTTTTCTCCAAAACACAGAAAAATATATAGCTGTGTAACTTTTCACTCGCACAGGAATAAACCAGGAGAGCAGAAATCACTTTATATTGATAAAAGCAGGTGTTTTCCTTTGTGCTAGATTGCAGTTAACATGGTAGACCTCTGATACTCCTTTTGGCCTTAGATGACTGCTTTACTTGAATTATGTATTTAAGTGCCTCTGAACAGTTTGACAAGCCAGTATTTCAGGTATAAAAATGCTGTGAGAAACTACTAAGTTTGATGATGGGCAGTAAAAATACAGGAAGACAGCTAGTGGTAACTTTTTCTTGCCAAACGCATGTTGTAGAAATCCTAATGAAGTCAATGTTATGGTATTGCCTTATTATAGTATCTAATGTGTCTGTAGTAAAATTGCAGACTTGATTGGTGCTTCCTCGACAACCAGTTCTGTCATTGATTCTGCTGGAGTGCTGGCCTGGAAAATGAGTGTGAGATCAGGTCTTGTGCTACTGGAAAAAGAACAAACTCCACTTAAAAATATTGTTTTAAATTTACTTAACTAGAGAACAAGCATTTCAGATGTAATAGCCTATGTGCACAGTAAGACTGTATGGGAGTACATTTTTGTGTCTTCCCTGTAAGGCATCATTCTGGTTACTTCTGCTGTCAGTAGTACCCAATCCAGTTTTTACTCAGAGTATTTTAGTAAAGATTGGAAATTGTAAAGTATTACCACTATTTTCTCACTATTCTTTAACTTTGGATGAAAGTGACATTAAAGCAAACTTTGAAAAAATGCAGTAACATAAAGAATACCAGTTAATATTCCTTTTTTTGTGTGTGTGGTTATTGTTTTGTAAAGCATCTTATTTGTCTGTCAGTGACATATATTCATGATCCACCTCCATTGTTTTCTGTAGGTTATAGACCCAGTAGCACCTCGGTACACTGCTTTACTGAAAGATGCAGTGGTCCCAGTAAATATTCCTGAAGCTCAAGAGGAGATGAAAGAAGTGGCTAAACATCCAAAGGTTCTTGCTTTACTCTCTTAATGTCCTTGTACTGCATCTCAGTAAGGTTGGGAAGTACCTTGGCATGAAACATTCAGGAAGGAGAGTCCTGCTTTTAACTTGCTCAGATAGAACGAGATCTATCCAAGGAATACTCTTTTTTTGCCTCAGAATTGTCAAAAACTGTACAACTACTAAACATGTTTGTTCTTTTAAGAGGGTACTGTTTTTGTAACTATATGGAGTGCATATAAAAGGTGCCCTAAAAGTCCTCTCTGGGAGTTTTCAGAAGAGGTGAGGCATTACAAGCCTGGAGTGCTGCTTGAGCTGGTTTTCTTATTGTTCAATGCTAACTTTCCCAGAGAAGTTAAATATTAAATTTTACTCAAGCTTTATGGCTATGATACAGTAGACACTCTATCCATTAACAGTGAGTTGTTTTTTAAGTGGTTTATAAAATCAGGTTTTATGTGGAAAGGTAATATATTAACCTGTTGATTCTGTCAATCTGGATTTTTAATATGACTTTTTAATTTGTATAGCTAATAATTCTTATCAAAAGCTAAGAACTTGCTGCTTTGATACTTTTAGTACCCAGTAAACAGAGTAATATCCCTTAAAAGGGGAGTGTATTACTGATACAACTCTTTCTTGGTGCTACAATTAACAAAGATGCTTTCTTTTGAGTCTGATGTCTAAAATTGTGCTTAAACTTTACTGAAAGCATCCCTTAGTTATACTTATATACACTTACACTGAGAAATTAGTGAACACTGCTGAGGTTTTGCTTCATTTCTTTGTGTTTGATTTTGTTGCTCTGAGTGTTCCTGTAGCCATTTCTTGTAACTGAAAGGTGAACACTGGGTTTCCCCTTTTCTCCATGGCTGATAACAAGGAAGCAGGTTTTGAGCAGATGCAAGTGAGAGTTGTCTTCAAGGTTCAGAAAATCTGAAATTTGGTCAGATGCAAGCCAGCATATTAAAACATTGATAGTACAGTAAATGCTGCCTCCAATGTGTGATGAAATAAATACTGACCAGAAGAAACAAATTGAAAGCTCCTAACCAGCTGAAAAAGTCTGAACTCATAGATGTTGGCCTTTTTTAGAAAATAAAATTTTATCTCAATTGTTGAGATACTTTAAAGCTGAGTATTTTATAAGTGACGTAGTTCTAGTTTCTGTCTTTACAAATCTGTGCAGCTGAAAGAAGCTCCATATATATTTCCATAATAACTTTATAAAAAAGCAAAACCGAGAGTTCTGAAAGTAGTTTGGAAGGGAATTTGCATAGCAAATGGAAACTTGAGAAAAACTTTGGGTTTACATGTGAACTCTTAAAGATGTATGGACCTTAGGGCAATGGAATATGCTGTAGATGGACTTTTTGAGTGCACTGTCAGGGGAATGTGGTCAACACCTGTGAACAAGAGACTGGAGAGAGCTGTGGGAAAACACTGTAGCTCTGCATTACTGTTACTGTCCATGTTCTGACTATTGTCATCCTCTGTTGTCTTTGAAATGTAAACCATCATTCACAGAATGCTGACGTTGGCCTGAAGCCTGTGTGGTACAGCTCCAGAGTCCTCATCGAGGGTGCGGATGCAGAGACCCTGCAGGAGGGAGAGGTGGTTACCTTCATAAACTGGGGCAATGTCATCATCACCAAATTAAACAGGTACCCTGTTTAGCGGCAGATGAAATTAAATTTTGCCTTTCAGCTTGCTGTTGCTTTTTCTTTTAACAAGAAGTAACAGTAAAGAAATAGTGGTTGGCCATATATTCTTTCTATGATTCTATATTTATAAATCTACTTTGAAATATGCCACAAAACTGCATTTTAGCATAGAGTGTATTTTACTGTAGATTCAGGTTTGAAGCCTTTAGTCAGTCCTGATATTGCATGTCCCTCTCATCCATTGCTCTCCATATGGTAATACTGCCATTGTAAAACAGCTTTTTCAGACAGAAAAAAATTACCTGGAATTGTAACTTTCACCCCATAATAAGTACTGCTTTTGCATAGTGAGAAACTAAACCTGTCCCAGTTTCAGTTACGCAGTTATTGAGGTGGGGAAGGAGACCTTTTAATGTCATCATAGTATCTTTGAAGTGGTTGTGTTGAGGCATTGTCAGAATGGGGTGAGCTCTGATAGAGAACATAAATATGCAAAGATTTTTTCCCCGTGCATTTTACTCTGTATTGATATTTAAGACAACAAAATTAATGGAGAACTTCAATGGGAGTGAATGCACTCTTTTGTTTCCTGTGATTCACACTTCAAAAATGAACTTGGAACACTTGTTTTTGCAGTATTGAATCAGAACTGATCATTTAGGCTGTACCATCATAATTTCTGCTTTCCTGTAGAAATTCAAGTGGAAAAATTGTGTCCATCAATGCCAAGTTGAACTTAGATAATAAGGACTTCAAAAAAACCACTAAGATCACTTGGTTGGCAGAAACTCCACGTGCACCCCTCATCCCAACTGTCTGTGTTAATTATGAGCATCTGATCACTAAGCCTGTTCTAGGTAAAGATGAAGACTTCAAGCAATATATCAACCGAAACAGCAAGGTAAGTTATATTTCTGTCCCCTTAAATTCCACAAAACTTAGTATTGTTGGGGTTTCTGTTTGTTTTGTTTTGGTTTTTTTTAAACATTCACTGTTTCTATTGCTCTTTTTAAAATTTAGGTGGGTTTTTTTTTTGTCAAACAGATAAATTGTGCCTGTGTATCTATTTTCTCTGTTTCCATGTAACCTGTCCTAATATGAAAATATAACTGTGGTTTATTCTCCGTTGTTACCTCTGAGACCAATAGTTTGAGGTTTTGTTTTGATACATTCTTATGGCATGTTCTTGCTACTTGTTCTGCTGCTGCTGGAATTAAGTAACATTTTGACACTTCGAAAAGGAGAAACTCACCACTGCCCTTCTACATCTCTATTTCTCACTGTTCCTTTGTTCTGAAAGACATGGACTGAGTTATTTTAACACTTTACAGCAAGAAGAACTGATGCTGGGTGATCCGTGCCTTAAGGAATTAAAAAAAGGAGATATCATACAGCTTCAGAGGAGAGGATTCTTTATTTGTGATCAGCCCTATGAGCCAGTGAGGTAAGCTACCTGAGAATGGCCTAAACAGACTTCACAGAACTTTCTTTAGCTTGCTGTGTTTTGGTGTTATCACACCAAATTTGCAAGAGTAATGTCATCTGCAAATATTTTCCCCATTACCATGATCTTTCTGAGGCATATCTCTGTGGACTGGCATGGCTTTTATTTTACATGTTCCTGCCTCTTCAAACTGTCTTAAGCCAAATCTGTGGCACTTGAGGTGCACCCCAGCTAACCTGGACTTGGTAGTGAGGTCATGGTTTCACTGTGATTTGAGGTGTAGAAATTAGGGAGCAGTATACAGAATAAAAATTCCAATGAGAGTGTGCACATACTACTTAATTGTAACACTTCTTTAGCAAGCTATCAAAACATCTACATGCAATTATAACATAAACATGTAAATATTATTAAAAAAGAAAAATTTGCATGTAAGAGGAATCATTGCAGATCCCCAATTAAGTAAATTTAGGTAATTACAGCTGTGTACAAAGATAAACCTGCAGTTGTGTGAGAGCATCTTTTAGAAAGAGTAGCTCATTTGTTTCAGTAAGTGTTTTGATATTTATCTTGTATTTCCTTTATTGTTGTGTTTTCTCTCAACCTTTTTATAGTCCTTACAGCTGTAAAGATGCCCCATGCATTTTGATTTACATCCCTGATGGACACACTAAAGAAATGCCAACATCTGGATCAAAAGAGAAAACCAAAGCTGAAACTGCAAAGAAAGAGGTAAACTGGTGGTTTGATAAAACACCATAAAATGTATTACTATACAGCTATTTCTGTACAAGATAACATGCTGAATACTTGGCTTTTTTTTTTTTTAAGGCTAGTTCAGCTGTGAAAGGAAAATCTGCTCCAGTTGCTGGTCATGCCTCTACTCCAGCCTGTGCTGTATCTGAAGATCCCCTGATCATCTACAACAAGGTGGCTGCACAGGGTGATGTAGTTCGGGACTTGAAGGCTAAGAAGGCAGCAAAGGAAGAGATTGATAAAGCTGTGAAACAACTGCTGGCCTTGAAGGCAGAATACAAAGAGAAGACAGGCCAGGAGTATAAGCCAGGAAATCCTCCAGTATCTGGAACTGCACAATCAAAGCTTGAGACCTCTGGTACCCTGGACAGTAAAGCTCTGTATGATAAAGTAGCAGGACAAGGAGAAGTGGTTCGAAAACTGAAAGCTGAGAAAGCATCTAAGGTGATGATTGAAACAATCCTTTGGTTTTGTCTAGGTTTGCATAGCCCATTGTTCTCTGTGGAGGTGAATGGGTGCTTATGGACCCAAGCTTTTTACAGTGGTTGTCATTTGGACTGGGCTCTGTTCTGTCAAGACTTGTGTTCTCCAATAATTCTTCAGTTAGATTTGTATGACCAAATTTCTTAGGCTGGTGCTCTGAAACATGGACAAATTTACTCAACAGCAAGAGTTGATTAAGTATCTAAATGAAGTCCTTGAGATTAAAATGCCCTGGCAATTTCTTTATTTGTTTAACTCAGTATGGTCAAATTATGTGACTTCATAGGATTGAATTGTTGCTGTTTAGACCTTAAAACAAAACCCCAAAACCAGAAAGCAAAGAACCAAATGCCACAGATGTTTTTGAGACATCTTCCTCTCTGTAACTGTACACAACAAACATAGCTACTATTAGCTGTGTTATTTCCTTTCTTTCTAATGCATAACAAGAAGAGAGGGAAAATAACATAGTTTGCCTGGTGGTTAAATAACGTTGATATTAATAGTGTCTCAATGGCACCATAAAATCTAAATAAACGGGAAGATCTAAATTAATTTATTGTTATAATTTTATTTAGGATAGTTAGGGTAGTATATCCCTTAAGAGGAGTTACTTTGTTAAAATAGGCAAGTAGTGGAGAAAACTTCTCTGAATAACTCAGTGCTAAGTATTTAGGAAAACTGAATAAACTGCAGGTCTTTTAATGAAAGTATTTATGGTACTCTTTAGAGTCTTATGTCTCTGTATCTTTCTTCCTCCCTCTTTCTGCCCCTTCCTTTCTTCTTTCAGGATGAGATAGGTGCTGCTGTGGAAGTCCTTTTATCCCTAAAGGCAGAATATAAGCGACAGACAGGCCAGGAGTACAAGCCTGGAAGCCCACCTGTGGTCTCTGCCCCTCCTCAGTGCTCTCCTGTTCCCACTCCTCCATCCCCATGTCCAGTAGACAGCAAGGCTCTGTACAGCAAAGTAGCTCAACAAGGAGAGGTGGTCCGCAAGCTCAAATCGGAGAAAGCCTCAAAGGTGTTCTACCTGTGGATACTTCTGAGTGGAACCTTCAGTTTAGGCTAAAACCCAATGGCAGGTTTTGTGAAATTTGAGGAGCAAAACATAAACAAGTTCCATGGAGTGCTTTCCCAAATTCTCTTGAGCTGATGATGTGGCTGACTGCATGAGTTCTGTGTTAGTGCATGGAAAATAAATAAGTTCTTTTTTTAGTCATACAAGATAAGTGAAGCAGAGTATAGGCAGTAACTTGAAAGGAAAGCTTTAACTTGGAGCCAGAATGGCAGTAATAAATTTGGGAGTTACCTGATCATGAGCAAAGAACCATTATTTATTCAGAGTCTGTGTATTTGCTGCTATTCTCCAGCATGCAACTCATGGACTGCTAAAACTGGAGGGCACTAAGCCACCAAAATGGGAGGCTTTTATGGCACTGAAATCAGCCCTTACCTACACTACCTGATTTGGTCCTTTGGTGTACAACTTGTAGGTATTTTGACTAAAAAGTTTAACCACAGAACTTAATAACAACTTACAGTAACAGGATAGCTCTACAAGTTTAATTACACCAGCTGTTTAGTGCCATTCTAGTAAAGCTTGTGTTATCTCAGCTATTGTCTTACACCTCTGTTATTTCTACTCTTATCTGCAACTGCTGCTTTTTCTCTCTTGCTTCAGGAACAAATAGATGAGGCTGTGAAAATTCTTTTAAGCCTAAAAGCAGAATATAAACAAAAGACAGGTCAAGAGTACAAGCCTGGAAATCCACCCTCAGCCCCTCCTTGTCTGTCTTCCACTGCACTTCCATCTCCTGTCTGCTGCAGTAACTTGGCAAAGTGTAGCTCAGTGGATGGCAAAGCACTTTATGATACTGTAGCTGAGCAAGGGGAAGTGGTACGCAGACTCAAGGCAGAGAAAGCTTCCAAGGTACAGTAGGCATTGGAGTGAGCAACTGTTATTCTGTAATTCTGTAATGCAACTGTAATTCTGACCACATTTTGCCACTGGGGGGAAATCTTTCACCAAGTAGTGATCAAACTCCCCTATGTCTGGGTCATGCATGCCCTGGTAATGCCAAACAAAACTTTTCTGGTGCTGCATACTTTCTTGACTCAGATATACAAAGTCAAACTTCACCTCTCATATCTGGGTGAATAGGCACGAGCATGGCAGATGTCGACCTTGCAGAAGAGTTTAATGTATTTTACTATCTTGCTGTATTTGGGACAAGCTTGGCTGTTTAAGTATCTAGTGTGCTGCAGCAATAGCAAGGCTTTTCAGAACTAGACAGATTCAGTGATGGTTGTGGAAAAGCACATGAGAAAACCATGCAGCTTTCTAGGCACTTCTGGGGGATATTTTCTGCCTGTATTTCTACCTTGCAAAATTGGTTTTGGTTGTTTGGTTGGGTTTGGGAATTGGGGGCTTGTTGGTTGGTTGGTTAGGTTGGTTTCATAGCCCAATAATCAGTGCTTCTGGCCAGTTCTCTCTTTAATTCTCACCAGTAAATCTTGCTCTTTGTCCTCCACACAGGATCAAATAGATGAAGCAGTAAAACTCCTCCTTTCTCTGAAAGCTGACTACAAGGAGAAGACTGGGCAGGAGTACAAGCCAGGACACCCACCAGCAGCTCAGGGAGCTTTGCCCCAGACATCAAACACAGTACCCAGTGGTCCAGATACTCCTGAAGCTAAAGCCCTGTTTAGCAAAGTAGCTCTTCAAGGAGATGAAGTTAGGAAATTAAAAGCAGAAAAAGCAGACAAGGTAATAACATATACACCGCAGTGTAAAAATGTAATGTATGCATTTAAATCTAAAAATCTCTTTGAAATTCAGTGTGATTATGGGAACTAGAAATGTACTTTTATAATAGGCAGCATTTGAATTCTGAGATCTGAAACATACTTTTAAAATTAGATAGACTGTCAGATGCTGTCCTTTAAAATGTCAGCACATTAACGTTAAGTACTGGTTTATGCAGATTTTTCTGCCAGCAGTCTGTGAATGTCCATAATGTCCATAATTTTTGGTAGAGCCATATTACTCTAGTGATTTCTCTGTTTTTTTTTTCTTTTTGTTCTTCAAGGAAAAGATAGATGTGGCTGTTAAAGAACTTCTTCAGTTGAAGGCCCAGTATAAGTCTATTGCAGGAGTTGACTATAAACCAGTGTCTGCTAGTGGTGTAGATGACAAAGACAAAAAGAAGAAAGAAAAAGAGAACAAGTCTGAAAAGCAGAGTAAGCAACAGAAGCAAAATGATGGCCCCAAAAAAGAACCTTTGCAAGGGCAGAGTGGTAATGAGCGCTCCTCAAATGGATCAGGAGAGGGCCAAGGCCCTAAGAAACAAACCAGGTAAAGATGCAATCTTTGATCTTATTGGATAGAAACATCAACTGTCTGTCTCTGTTCAGATTTAGAGTTTGATACGTGTCTCATTTCACTTGAAAGTGTGGGCATTTGAAAAATAACTGTGTTGATTTTCATATTCAGGATTGAGGCAAAAGCAAGTTACCCAAGTTTATTTAGTGTCACTTGTGCCTCAGCATCCTGTATTGTTACTGTCACTGTGAAGTTTTTGTGATTATTATTTGTTTCTGCATATCTGCTTCTGTGTCTTGCTGAAAACTTAGAGGTCTTTTTACAGCACATATTATGCAGCAAGATGTATTTCCTGTTTCATATACATAAATCATATATTAGAGACAGAGATGTCGTAATTTTGTTTAGAAATATTGCCAGAAAAAAAAAGTATTTCCCACCTTTAAAACTTCTCTGTTGAGATACAAAACCTTTACTTTTGTGTTCTGTCATTTGAGTCTGGCAAGTTTAACCTTCTTTGGAATCTTGTAGTTTTATTGATTATCTTTATTTTGAGGTAGGATCAGTTTTGTGTCTCAAATAGTATGACTGACATTCACATGAATGGTTAATTAGGGGTGCATATCTTTCCTGAAATTGTAGCTACTGGCTAGGTAGGAAATGTTTAAAATAAAGAGTAAAACAGCTTACACACAGGTCTGGTTAATCTTAGCTTTTTACTGGACTGGTTACTGGTGGTTGGGTTTTCTAATGTGTTGTTGTGAGGTTCTTTAATACAGCCACAGTGAGAATTAGAAGGGTTCAAACAGTACTAAAAATTTGGAGCTGTTCTTATTAAATATTATTGTTAGAGTAAGGAAATACTAGCAACTCCCACCAGCCAAAACTTAGAGGTAAAAACTTCTGATGTAAAACTTAACATTCTCTTTCACCTTATTATGCCATGCTTCCTGCCCCAAAATAAAAAAAGAGAAGGGTTAGGGTAGGTTTCACTGCTAAATGCTGAACAGCACAAACCTGGTTCTTTTGTTATACCATAGGCTGGGTCTAGAAGCTAAAAAAGAAGAAAATCTTTCAGAGTGGTTCTCTCAGGTAAGTGCACATCAGTTTGTTTTAATTGTTTCATTCTGTTATAAATCATCTATTTGGGATTTACATCTTTCTGTTTGAGTCTCTTTTTTTTCAGTACAAAGCAAAGTCTTTGCTCTTTTTCTTATGTCTTATGTTATTATGGTCTTAAATAGAAGTGCCATGGAGTAAAGAGCTGAATAAATTTAGGAAGCTGTAAAATGGGTGAGTGTCAACCACTCAACCTCATATATATTATATATATATGATTTTCTTGATTCATACCTGGATTCCTCATTTGTAAAGAGTACAAAACGTAATTGAAATTATAGGAGTTTCACAGACTTGAGAGTTTTATTTCAGCTCAAGGTGATGCATAATAGAACTTAATATCTATTGATACTGAACAATTTTTCTGGTTTTTGAGATTGAAAACAACCCAAGTAGAGATGATTGTAAGTACCTGTCAGTGGTGTACATTTGCCAGTAGTGTAATTTTTGCTTGTCCTTTAAGGAATAAAAGTCTCTCCTGACATAAGCTAGAGACATTTCTTACAGAAGTGCAGTTTTTTTGTTTCTGGAACATAGCTATAGTCTCTTACTTGGTTTCATGAAATTAAGTTTTAATTAAGTGTTTACATTATTGAGATCTATTATTAAATTTAATGTTCCTGGTTAACATTTGCTTGGTATCTTGAGTGACCCTAAGGTATATCTTAGCTGGTAACAATTTGAGCAGTTTTAAGAAGGAGACTTCTCTTGAACTTCATGACACACACTTGAATTACTGAATGTTCTTTGTGTACAAACTGAAACTTCAGCATCTGATTAATCTTTTGCAAGGTAATCACAAAATCAGAGATGATTGAGTACTATGATGTAAGTGGCTGTTACATCCTTCGCCCTTGGGCTCACGCTATTTGGGAAGCCATCAAAGACTTCTTCGATGCAGAGATCAAGAAACTTGGAGTGGAAAACTGCTACTTCCCCATGTTTGTGTCCCAGGCTGCCCTGGAGACAGAGAAGTCTCATATTGCTGACTTTGCTCCTGAGGTACACTTCAAAACTTCATTTTAATCTGACTGTAAGAAAAACCAAACACTTAGTCTTTAGCTGGGTATGAAACTGAGTTTGGGGCTAGAGGATTTTTTTCCAAACTTGTTTTGTTTGATTTTTTTTTCTTTTCTCCTTTTTTCAGGTTGCTTGGGTCACAAGATCTGGGAAGACAGAACTGGCTGAACCAATTGCTATACGTCCCACAAGTGAAACTGGTGGGCCTCTTCATGTAGTTTGGCTGTAAACTTATAGGTGAAGTTTTGCAGATAGTGTAGCTGATAGACAAGAGTCCCTTCTGAAAAGAGGAAGCCCCCATTTTTCAGAATCTTTTCTGTAAATCCTTAGGAAAATTTCCTAATTTTGCTGCTGTTTGTAGCAAATCTCACATTACATGTTCCCTTAAATTGACACTTCTAGGAAATACAGACTTTAGGATTTTTTCATTAATATCTTGAAGATTGACTTACTTTGTCTGAAAACACATTTGATTATTTGGTTTATAGCATTTAAAAGAAAAATTTTTCAACTCATAAATTTCTTCAGTTTTGCATGTGTTTTGACTGTAACTGTTCCTCTGAGTAATTTAAAAAAGCATTTTAAGACCTAAGGCTGGATGAGTTTTTAATTGAGTCAGCTCTAGTGTAGCATCCTGAAATCTTGAGGTCAGGGAATTCCTGTTTGTGAACCAAGATGTATTTACCATACTGTAAGCCACAGTGTCATTAAATAATAAGCTTTGGATTGTACTTTGACCAGCAGCAATCAAGCTCTTTTGCAGAGACTCAGGATGAAGTGAAAGTACTCTGGTGAAAATATGATGTATTAAGACGAAAAAAAAAGTATTCTAAAGGAAATTAACATAAAAGCATAATTCTCACAGCAGAGAATGTTCAGCTTGTATGTAGCAAGAGGAAAAGTTTGACATAAATGTCTTTCTTGGATGGAGACTCAAAGTTGCTTTCCTTTTACAGTCATGTATCCTTCCTATGCAAAGTGGGTGCAGTCACACAGGGATCTTCCTATCAAGCTCAATCAGTGGTGCAGTGTTGTGGTATGTGTACCCCATTTCTGAGTACCTTTTCATATCACTAGAGCAGTGTAGGACAGTAATTCTCTGTGGACTGGGCATGATCATACTGATCACAGCACAGATTTCATGGCAAAATTATTACCATGGTTTATATGATAAGTTTTTCTCAATGTTTCTGATAAAACATTCTTTATCAATGTAAGTGGTTGATTATATTAATTAGAGATCTGTGAATAGTTGGCTTTTTTATCTTTATTGAGAAGTTTTTAATATCTCCTCATAATTTAACATAATTTAACATATTTTAACAATAACATGTTTTAACAATAATTTGACACTTCATAGTGTTAATTTTTTTTACTTCTGCCCCTCCAGCGCTGGGAGTTCAAACATCCCCAGCCTTTCCTTCGCACTCGTGAGTTCCTTTGGCAAGAGGGTCACACTGCATTTGCAACATATGAAGAAGCAGCAGAGGAGGTAAAAACAAATGAAGCACTGGTGCTTCTCCTTTCAGGAATTTAACTTACTCTATAGCAACACAAGCAAATCTTTGTACTGAGACCTCATAGAAATCTTGGTTTTTTTGGAAGCCCTTGTGAAAAATGACAAGTTTATTAGAAGCCATTTTTTTGTCAGATGTAACCTATTTTTGAGGCTTCAGTCTCTACAAACAATAATGGGGAGTTTGAAGAGTGTGATATATACTGTGTGCTTTCCTTAAACTTTTTTTCTTAAAAATACTTAAAAATTAGTTTTCCTTAAAATTTTAAATAATGCATTCACGTGTTTACTGCTAAAAGTTTTAAAACTTTCTTTGCCCAAAAAGCAGATGTTTCATTGAGTGTTGTGGCATATCTTTATCTGTGTAGCACATGTTCAGATTTTGAGGTGGAGTTTAGAAGTGAGTATAACTCTTGGCCTGTCATTTCTGCTGTGAGTCTTCTTGTTTTCTGTCATGACTTACAATTGTTGCCTTTTGATTAGGGAAAATAACATCCTAAGTTTAAAGTAACTGAAGAAATCCTAGTTTCTAAACAAAGCCTTGAGAAAGTGTTAAATTTTTAAGATTTCAGACTCTGTCATGTAAAAATATTTAATGATGTGATTAATGCAAAATACTGAGTAATTCTGAAGATAGTTTGTTCATCATAGGTGCTGCAGATACTTGATCTCTACGCTCGGGTGTATGAAGATCTCTTGGCAATACCTGTTGTGAAAGGAAGGAAGACAGAGAAGGAGAAATTTGCTGGGGGGGATTATACAACCACTTTAGAGGCATTTATATCTGCCAGTGGAAGAGCTATCCAGGTATTTACATATTAATATAATTCTTTTTCCATTGAATATAGAAAAATGAAATATTTAAACTGATTGATGATAGACTTTACTTCCCATTGAACAGAATTTTCTGTGTGCATCTTTTTCAGGGAGCAACATCACATCATCTAGGGCAGAATTTCTCAAAGATGTTTGAAATTGTGTTTGAAGATCCCAAGAAGCCAGGAGAAAAACAGTTTGCTTATCAGAATTCCTGGGGCATTACTACTCGGACTATTGGTGTAATGACAATGATTCATGGAGATAACATGGGATTGGTACTCCCACCTCGTGTAGCCTGTATTCAGGTGTGTAAAAACGTCTTGAACTGCCTTAATTTCCTCTCTTGTCTTGGAATTCACAAGCATTTGATATCAGGCAGCAGGAAGACTTAATATAGGATGGAGCCACCTGGTTACAGAGTAGCTGTGTGAAGTTAATACAAATCATCAGGATACTTGTGGTGGACAAGTCCCCTTTGATAGTTCATCCATTTGAAGTAATGTTATCTGAGTCATTAGTATGAAAAGGGAAATGCATCTTTAATTTCTGAGAGCATGAAAGAAATTACTGGACTATAAGGCCACAATATTGTTTTTAAGCCATTTATAACTATGAGCTAGTTTTTTTTGTAGTGTAAAGTACACGTCCTGTACATGTATTGCAGGTTGTAATTATCCCCTGTGGTATCACAAACTCCCTTTCTGAAGAGGACAGAGAGGCTCTGTTGAGGAAATGTAACGAGTATCGTAGCAGGCTGCTTGCTGTCAGCATCCGTGTCCGCGCCGATTTAAGGGACAACTACTCACCTGGCTGGAAGTTCAACCACTGGGAGCTTAAGGTACTTTTCTTTCCAGGAGGTGTTTTGAAGCCTCTGTGAGGGGTATATTTGAGGTATGCTGTGTGTGCCCTGTGTTCTGGAGGCAAATGTGTGCTGTAAAGTAAGAATTGCTGCCTGATAATCAGTGATTGCTTTCATGAATAAATGAAGAAAAGGTGTTTTCAAAGACTTGGACTGTATATACCTAGAAATCTAAATTAGGAGCATAAATTACTTGCATTTTTAAAAATGTGTCCTGACTCACAACAGAGCCTTCTGTGCATACAGCAGAACAAAGAACATAAACGCACAGTGTCAGTAAAGAAAGGAGCAATTTTTTGCTTCAGAACTGCCGTGTTCCCCTCATATATCACTTGAGAGGAACAGTTCTGCTTCCTCTAATATAAGAGGCTTTTATAAAACAAAAATAGTGAGCAAAATGAAACAATGGTAATAATGGTAATTAAAAATTGAATCATGTGTTGAGTGTTGTAATGGAATCATATTTTTATTTTGAATTTAAAATCAGTTTCAGTATGTTAATCTTCAAAGTAACGGGATAGAAGTGACCTGAATTGTTCAAAGTTTCCACTGTCTCAAAGTTCTCTTCTCTTTGTGTAACTTGTGTCACCTTTTTTTTATGGAGCTCTAGTACCATGAAGCCATGTTGGAAATCTTTCTAAATAAAATTAGGTTTTTCAAGGAGGCACACAGCATGGGGTAAACTTGATGTTCTTCATAAAATCTGCTAATGTGTCCAGCATGATACCTAAACTGCATCTTCAGGCTTATTGCAGGAACAATACACTCCTTTTATTGAGTGTATAAGGAATTTCATAAGGTAAAAAATACAAAGGTGTTGGAATAAGAAGTACAAGAATTAATTGGAAAATATTTTGCCTTGTGTACTTATCCGCTGAGCAGATTTCTGATGTTACTTCCTAAAAAAAGAAATCACTGATACTTCTTTTGTATTGTCTGGTGTTAGTTCTACTGCTTTCTTGGGAAATCTTCCTGAGGGACCATGAAGTATTTCACTTAGTAGTATTACAATTGGAAGTACTGGATACTCTCTTCCAAGTTTTTATTATGAAGACAATGTTTTGTGGGTTATAAACTAGAACGTTCAGTTGAATTGCTTATTAAGAACAGTTTTGAATAGCTTTTTTTGTAGCTTTGCAGCAGTAGTAATAGTTCATTGATCAGATGGATTTTAGTGTATTATTCACCTTTTCAGCATAAGTACACTACTGGGGGCAGAGGGAGTGTAGGGAATCATTTGGAAGCTGTGAACTTGAGGAGATTCCAGAACACACAATGCACAGAAAGCTTGGGTACAGATTTTGTTTCTCCTCTTCATCTCTTGAACCCTGTGGAATGGTTTTAGCTTCTAAACTTACTGATTCCATTTCCTTGGGGGCAGGAACAGTCCTCCAAAATGTGTTTGCATTCACTCTCTTCATTTCCTGGAAAGAACGTGTACACTCTGGGATACATGTTGGGATGCAGAGAAAATAAATGACATGGTAGACTCTTAACTGGCTCTTTTCAGTAACATGGAAAATGTTTTTGTCTGATGTGTATGGGGCATGAGAAATTACATCTTATCACCAAAGTTTATAAATCATAAAAGCTTTGCTAAAGCAAATGGCTCTTTGTAGTCAAATATCCTATGCAATTAATGTTGATATTAGGGCTGTATTTAACAGAACTTTTGCTGTTTGCTGTTAAAACAATACCTGTTGAATGTTATTGAAAGCATTCTCAGAAAACAGAATTAAAAATATTATTGGGTGAACTAGAATATTATAATTGCTATAGAAATCTTAATTATTCAGACTTAAAAAATCTGACATGTGCAACATGTGGGATTACTTAGTGCAGTTTCAGTGTGCTTCAGTATTACTTCCATGTTGGCACTGATGCAGTCTCCAAGCTTGTGAAGCAAGTAGAATGCACAATGAAGAGAATGTGGATGGGAAAGACAGAAATGCAGAAAAGCTTTGGAATATATGATGGGGTTTTTTTTCCAAATAACCTTAAATGTATCAAGTGAGTCTATATTAAGACTGGACTGAAAACAAACCAAGTGTTACAGAGAGAGAGAGAGAAAATGAACTCTTCTGAGTATTTCTTCATCATAACTTCTAATTTTTTTTTCCATGAAGGGTGTCCCTGTCAGGGTTGAAGTTGGACCACGAGACATGAAGAGCCAGCAGTTTGTAGCTGTTAGAAGAGACACAGGACAGAAGCTGACATTGTCTGAACATGAAGCAGAAGAGAAACTTAAGCAGATCTTGGAGGAGATCCATGCAAACCTTTACAGCAGGTAAACTGAGAGATGGAGTAAATGGCTCTGCTAATCACAGATGCCCATTATCTGTCAGAAAAACTTCTCACATTAGTGGTTCATCTGTGGAGAAAGATGGGTTAGGCTCATCTTCTGTTTGTGTCATGTCATTTTCTGCCTCTTAAACTCCTTCACATGCTGCTGTAGAAGCTGCCTGTTGTTTTTGTGAAATGGGAGGTAAAAGGTTGTGAACTTACTTCAAAAAATACTTCTGTGAGTTCATATGTATTATTAATAAATAAATATACCATAAACACACCATAGATAGGCCCCAAAGACCTTAACACTGCCCAAGGAAGGGCAGCAGAGCTGGTGAGGGGTGTAGAGCACAAGTCTGTGATGAGCAGCTGAGGGAGCTGGGGTTGTGTATCTTGGAGAAAAGGAAGCTCTGAGGAGACCTTACCACTCTCTACAGCTGCCTGAAAGGAAGCTGTAGCCAGGTGAGAGTTGGTTTATTTTCCCAGGTAACAAGTGACAGAATAAGAGGAAATGATCTCAGACTGACCCAGGGGAGGTTTAGATTGGGCACTGGAAAAATTTTCTTCACTGCAAGTTTGGTCAAGCATTGAAACAGGCTGGAAATGCACAGAAATGGAATACCCATCCATGGAAGTGTTCAGAAAATGTATAAATGTGCTTATGGACATGGTTTAGTGGTGAGCCTGGCAGTGTTGGCTTAGTGGATGGACTCAATGATCTCAGGTATTTTCCAGCCTAAATAATTCCATGATCCTGTGTACAGGACTCATTTGTGAAAGATGCTTTTGGTGCAGAATTTTGAAAGACACAAAGCTGTCCATGAAGTTTCAGTAGCTGAAGTTCTGTGTTCAGAAGTGTGTTTTAAGACCCTATTGACCTTCACAATTTGTTTTCTTGTAAGCAATCAAATACTTCTGAAACTGTTTTTTGCCCTCGTTGCAAATGCCAGAATCCCTCACAGGTCTGTCACTGCAGATTGTTTCTCTTAAGCTCACCAAGAAGAACAGGATGTTGACACAGCACTGTGGCAGATGAGCTTTTCTATTTCTTTCTCTGGTGATCCAAATTTTTTACAGGCAGAATATTTTTACCTAGTTCAAAAGCATCTTGTGGTTTAGATTTAGAAGATAATTTAAAAAGAAAAAGATACATCTGTAGTATTTATTTCTGTGTGCTTTGGGTCAGTGTTTAACTGATGGGCACAACAGTGTGAATGAGCACAGTGAAATGTGCAGCAAGCTGGAGAACACTCAATCAGCAATTAATCAAAATTTTACCTCCTTGAGGATCAGTGGTAGGACATAACCTGATTAGGAATATTCTAATGAATATATAGCTCTTTTTGTAACTTCTTGTTTGACTAGCTCTGAAAACTCAGCTCATTGGGCCAGTGAGTTTATGTGAATAAATCCGCCCTGACTGAATTGTTTTCCTTTTCTTAGAGCATCTGAGGACCTAAAAAGTCATATGGTGGTGGCCAGTAATATGGAGGACTTTCAAAAAGAGCTTGATTCAGGAAAGGTAAGGGAATTCCCTACTTCTATTCTTGTGCTTCACACCCTTTTTACCCTCACAAATAATGGTTTTATCGGAATATGCTTTTAAGAGAGAGTAATGTAAACATTTCATTCAGGTTACAATAACCTCACTGTCATTATTGTAATGCAGACAGTGACAAAACACTTATTAAGTCTTGTATAAAGGTAAGAGTTTAAAGTACAGGCTGTTTACGTCAAGGAAGTTTTGCCTTTATGACCTGAGTAGAGGCCACTGGGTTCATTAAGAATTACTGCCAGTCAGAAACTTCCTTGGATTTATAGTAATAACCCATCATGTGGGTGAGTGAGCTCTACTAAATGCTCTTTAGATGATCTAAACATCTGTGAAGAGGTATTGAAATTTAGATGAAGGATTAAGCCTTCAGCACAGAATTGAGCTGCTGTTTCTTTTACAAAGAACTGCTAACAGGTATTTTTAACCCTGAAATTCTGTCACAGATCAGGTTGGGAAATTATTTGTGTTTGGATTAGTGTGTTCAAGAGGTAGGATCCCCCACATTAGTTAGTGATGTTGTGTTTTTTATAAAGACAGATCAGGGGGTTGTGTACCAAATAGACCCACTCTGAAAATTTCAAAATTCCTGATGAAAAATGTACAAGTGCCAAGAATCAATAAACACTCTGTTAAACTGCAAAAATAATTTTAAGTTATTCCTGGTTAGGCTTGACCTTCCATTATACGATTTTCTGGTATTTCTATTGCACTCAAATACAATTTAGAACAAAATTTAAAGGAATAATGATGAACTTCAAAGAAAGGACTAATTCAGCAATGTCCAGCACTCACTGTTGAGTGCAGCTAGATTCTAGATATGACAAAGAGAATTAAGCTGTTTTAATAATACTTGAAATTCTCATGTAAATGTAGTGAGGCTTGGAAATGTGGACAAATAATTTTACATTCCACACTGGATACTTCCACTCTTTTGGTACTTAAGTTATATGAATTTATTATGAGCTGCATATCTGAATTGAAAAAATATGCCATTTTGTGTTTGTTTCACTCTACCTATTTTTGTTGTATTAACATAATTTTACAGCATATGTATTCTGAATTACTTGAAATTACACTCTGTTAGCACTGACTACTGTTTAGGAGGAAAATTTTTAAGATGTAGTAAGTGCTCCTGTTTAATTCCTTCTGCTGTTTTTCCCCTAATGAAATTGCAGACTTTTAGCTCCTTAAAAATGTGGACTGTTTTTCACTAACATAAGATAAATTCAAGAACAGTATAGTGGAGTGGTAATAGTTCCTTTTTTCAGTTACAAGAAATTGAAGCTATAAAGTGAAGTCTAATAACGGTGTGTTCCAGTTAATGGCAGATTGAGAATTTTGCAGTAAGAACATAAATTGGGTGAAAGAAAGATGCACTGAGTAAATCTTATTCACAGTTTAGATAGAATTAAAATGAATGAAGGCTGAATTTAGTAGCTGAGGTTGCCCTCAACTATCAGCATTTCATGAGTGTTCAAATGCCTGTGGGGGTGTTTTTTAACAGTAATGCTACCTCTTGGTAGAAAACTGAATTTTCTCTGTGGAAGTCCATTAAAAATAAAAAGTCAGTAAAAGTGAATATAAAACTAGGGGCAAGAAATCTGCTACAATAGCTAAGGGTGGTACAGAGAGGAGTGTGTGACATTATCATTTCAGCCTTACTCTCAATTTTCTTCAGTGAAGCTAAGTGAAGGAAACAGCAGCAAGCTGCACACCCACCCCCACAGCCCCCAGAAAAATGTGCTGCTGGCAGTTCTGTTTTCTTAAAATAATGTATGCTCAAAAAAAAGAAAATTCATAGTAGTGGAATTAAAATGGAGATTTTTTTTAGAACACTGTCTTGCAGTGTATAAGGTGGGCCTTTGCTCAGTAGTTTGAAAATTTAAAACTTTTCCTGAAAAACAACATTTACGGAGAAAACAGTGTTTGTATTTTGCACAGAAAAAAACCCCGTATTTGTTTAAAAGAAATTGATTTAAATGTAAATGGTGCTTTGGGTTTGTGTAGGATTTTCCATACTGCACTGTGGAGAGATGACTGTGCTCATCTATTTCTCTGATGAAAAAGAGCTGTTAGCATTCAATTGTAACAATTGGAACTATTCCCAGTTTGAGATCTGTATGTGAGATCTGAAGGTTTAGGAATCTTCCAAAGACAAAGATTGTATTTTTAGATGTATAACTGTTGGGCTTTTCTCCCCTCTTCTCCTCCCTTCAGATTGTACAAATCCCTTTCTGTGGGGAAATTGAGTGCGAGGATTGGATCAAGAAGACCACTGCCAGGTAAAATATAACCGAACTGAAGAGTATTTACCAAGATCAAAATCAAAATGCTTTGAATATAAAACAGGAATGCAGGATGCCTTTGGATATAACACTTAGTACAGGCTCTTGCTGTCCAACATAATTCAATATATTTACTTCCTTTAGCTCTGGAACTCTCAGATTAATGAATGCGGTTTTAAGATTTCATGTATAATACACTTTATTGCACTTTTATTTTTTAATAGAAATATTTATTTATGAATATATTTATTTATGAATATCTTTTTACTTCAGGGATCAAGATCTTGAACCTGGTGCCCCATCCATGGGAGCAAAAAGCCTCTGCATACCTTTCCAGCCTCTCCGTGAACTCCAGCCTGGAGCAAGATGTGTGTGCGGCAAAAACCCTGCCAAGTTCTACACCCTCTTTGGTCGTAGCTACTAAATCACTAGTGAAAGAACCTCCTTTATCTGTGAATTGAACTTTTTTTAATGAGACTGAATTAGCCCCTTAAACTTCAATCAGTTTTGTGACCTTTTTAAATAATTCAAAGACAAAGCCATAAACCATAACCTGGCTCCCCAATGGTCAGTCTTAGGCTAGCAGTAATTCACAGACTTTTCTGTAAACATCTCCAATAATAAAGATGTATTGTGAGCTGTAACATGCTGTGGTGGGTTTTTTCTGTGTTGCTCAGTAGGGAGGAATAGGTATCCTTTGCTCCTGTCTTTTTTTCTGATTTGGTGCATGTATTTCCTTTCCTTGTACATTGCAAAAATGCCTGAAAGGTTGGAGACATACGTCATAAAAACTGCAGTATACTTCAGTGTGCTGACATCTGCTTTCTAGATAAAACTTCTGCCTTTAATTTTGCCTTCAAATTTCTCAGTATAGACTTGCTGCTCACCTATAGGCATGGTAATCACTACCTTTAGAAAACTGCCCTCTGAAGCCAGGAATTTCAAGGAATATTTTCGTAAAAACGTAAAATCATAAATGGCTTGGAAGCATTGGAAGGGACCTTAGAGATCATCTCATTGCAACTCCCCTGCCATGACAGGGACACTTTCCACTAGACCAGGTTCCTCAGAGCCCCATCCAGCCTATCCTTGAACACTTCCAGGCATGGAACATCCACAACTTCCCTGGACAACCTGTTCCAGTGCCTCACCACACTCACAGTCAAGTTTCCTCCTACTATCTCACCTGAACCTGCTCTCATTCAATTTAAAGCCATTCTCCCTTGTCCTGTCACTCCCTGCCCTTGTAAGTCCCTCTGCAGGTTTCTTGTAGGCTCCTTTAGGTACTGGAAGATGCTCTAAGATCTCCCTGAAGCCTTCTCTGCTCCAGGCTGAGCAACCCCAACTCTCAGCCTGTCTGCACAGGAGAGGTGCTCCAGACCTCTGAGCATCTCTGTCACCTTTCTCTGGGCTCATTCCAAGAGCTCTACCTTGTTCTTATGTTGCTGGCCCCAGAGCTGGACACAGCACTCCAGGTGGGGTCTCACAAGAGCAGAGGTAGAGGTAAAGAATCACCTCACAGCTTTTCAGCCCTCCTAAAGCAAGTTTGAAAGATTAAATGCCACACTGTAGCAAGACACAGGTGGCAGCCATTTCTTGCAGATATTTTGTCAAGCTCTGTTCTCTTTATTTTGCAAACTGGCCTTTTATGGCTGTCTGACAGTGATTCTGCAATGAGTAATGCAAAGGCAGTCTGAAGAGAGTTAAGTTCAGTGCTAGAGATTTTAGCCTGTGGTTATATCTACAGCATGTTTCATAAAACCTTTTTTTGCTTTTCCTACACTTACCAAGTGTTGCTCTAGCAGAGGAGGCTGGATGTTACAGAGTTGAGAAACCATTTTAAAAATAACATTACTTCCACTCTGAGCACAAGATTGGCTTCAAAAAATGAAGAGGTGGCCCTGACACAAAACAGTGGTTAGATGACACACACTTGATTTATTACTTTTTTTCCTCTATGAAGGCTGTCTACATAAACACCTTACCCTGAAGAGTATAGTGAAAACCTGGCAATTAAAATGTTGGACCAGTAAAATCCTCCCCAAACTCTTCCTGGGCAAACACTACATGGCTGCCTTTTTCCAAAAAAAAATGGTTTTATGTAACAGCTATAGTCTTAAGCAGGAGATCTAGAGTGCTATTGCCAGATCTCTGCTTTTCAAAGGCATGCAGAATGTTTGCATTTCCCCAGATTCCTATGGTAAGCCTTCCTAGTCAAAATCCTGAATATTAAAATTTGAAGCTGGCCTGTCCAGTTTAGGATCATGTAATAATGCCCCAGTTTTTCCACAGAAAGTTGCAAAAATTAATAAATATTTCAGATCAGCTTGCTCAGAATGATTGAAACTTGGAAATTCTCTGTAATATTCTTTGGATTATGGTTCGTCCTGAAGGGTTTGCTTCAACTGCACCTCAAAATCATCTGCCTTGCATTTGTCTAGATATTTTCTCAGGCATTGCAATGAGCAAAGAATTGAGGGAAGGATGTGTCTGTGCATGCATTTATCTTTGGATTCAGCTGACAAGCCAGAGGAGTGGCCCTAAGGTCTCTGTCCTGGTGTGCAGCCTCTAATGCTGGATTACCCTTGGAGGAAGAGGCTGAGCAGTAACACCAGTGATGTTTTCACAGCCTGAAATGGTGGCTGGCTAAGAGCAGCCTGGAGAGGGAGTGGCCACGGCACCTCTGGTGCTGGGGAAGGGGAAAAGCAGCAACCAGCAGCTTCAGTGTCCTCAGGTGTAAGAGGCAGGAATGTGACCAGATTCTTTTGGCAGAGCAAACCAGATTTTTAAGAACAGATGAGCACTCTCAGCTCCCACTGAACTGCTCTACAACACCCTTATTTTAAAAATGAGATGTGGAAGCTGTAACTCAGCTTCCTAACTCAGCTAAGTAACTCAGAACAAATGAAAGGCAAAACCAAATGCAGCCTCTGACCTTATTGGTTCAACCTTCAACCAGTTGACTGGATCAAATCCTTGAGTAAACATGTTGACACACTGCTCTTAGAAATGAGTTGCTCTGAGCCTACAAATGAATTTGTTTGAAGACAGGTTTCACAGAAGGCCAGCCTTTTTTTTTCTTTTTTTTTTTTCCTCTTACCTTTCCTGACCATATTTCTTCCTAGTCATAATAAGGTTTGAAAGGTCTGAAATGTTGATACCTCACATGCAGATGTCCCTGTGATGATCTTCCACAAAGAAGCTAATGTTTGCCTGGGAGAGATAACATCCATGTCAAGTATCCTTTTGCCAAAAGCACAATCTGAGCTATCTGTGAAGTGTTACAGAAAAAAACCTTTCAAACCCTGAGTAGATTCTGTCTGTTAGAAAAACAGGTATATGAACTGAAATAATATACTGCTGTTGATTAAATGGAACTGCTCTTTGTGTTTATAATAGAATTGCAAACTTCCTGGTGTTCTTTAGTTCTTGTATACTGAAAAATTTGGGTTAAATTGTATGGAGGTGTAAGGGAAGTGCCTTAACGTCTTTCTAGCAGCTCCTTATTGGAAATAGAGCACAGGTGAACATTTTAGCTCTGCTGCAAAGGGAGTGCTTCATTTATCTCTTTTTTTTTTTTTTTTCTAATCACAAAGCCTTGTGTAAGGCAGGGCTTTTGAGACCACTGAAGTTTGACCTTGGTCTGTACCCATTGAAAGGAGAATAACTTGAAAATAGATTCCCACTTTTCATGCTCTGTAGTTCAGGTAATAAAATAAGTAGTCAAACATCACTTTAATTACAGAAGGAGCAAAAAGACCATAGAAATACCTAGGATAGAAGTGGTGACACAGGTGTGAGAAGATGAAGAGAAAAATGAGTAAGTGCCAGTTTAGAATGTTGTATTTAGTTCTAGTAATCCACCCTTCCAGCCTTAATGGTGTTCTTAAAATAGCAGGAGGAGGGGAACCCTTGAGTTGCAGCTGCAGTGTGTAGGTAGGCAAATGACCAAATGTTAAAGATTACGTATGTTGGCAGGCAAAGCTTCAAACAAACTGGACTTTAAACATAAATATTTTGGTTGTTGAAACCCTGAGAGCAAAAATCCAGATGAAAGATGGGGGTGGATGTTGGTTTTTAACCTGAAGTTAATTCACCTTGGGAAGCCTTAGGCCAGCAGGGACAATTGGTCAGCTCAGGTTATCGATATTATCTTATCTCTCCATGGCTGGAGAATTACACCTAATTCATGTAATTTCCTTCCGCCCTATCAGAACTAACTGTGTGCATTTATGTACACAGATGGGCATTTTAAATAAAAAGCTGGATCATAAATTTTTCATGGAAGACACCTGGTTTTATGGCCCATATTTCCTGGTGTGCCATTAGCAGGAGTTTGTGAGTTTGTGTTAACTGTGGGGACACTCAGAGCTCAACAGGTGCTGCAATGAGTGACAAAAAATGTTACTGCCTCAGGATCTATTTTCCAGAAATGGCACAAAGTACAAGATAGGACTTCAGCAGCTGGAACTTCTGGCTGTGGGTTCCCCAACTCTGACTTCTTTGTGCAAGCATCAGAATTACTTTGAGATTCTGAGACAGGATTTTCAAAATGGGAAATAAACAAGGTGCTTTGGGTTTGTCGTTAAACCTCAGCTTCCACGTCTACTGGTGGTTTGTTTAGAAAATGATCTCCGTATTTTCCAAATTCTCCAATATATTCTCCAAATTTTCTCCATAATAATGAGCAATGTTAGAATGTGCCAAAAGTACAAGAAGTTGTTGTATAGTTGTTGTATTAGGTTGCTAAAATGGAAGATCAATTCAGTTGTCTTTGAAGCTTGTTCTACGGACAACATCTTCAGTGACTCTTACAAGCAGTTCATGTTCGTTCATGTGCTCTTAAAAATCATTTTCACCCTACATGGTTTTTAAATGTCTTTTTCCACAGGTGTACAGTAAGATTTTTTCAGTACTCAAATTACTGGCAACAGAAATGGCAGGAACAGGCATGAGAGGAGAGCTTTTTGCAAAAGAGAGGTCTTTTCTAACCACTTAAAATTCTGAGCAACCTTATGCTGTCCTGTCTGGGCTTTATTCAGTTTTTTAGGACAGTGATACGGGGTAGAGTAGCAAGTGCTGCTGCTCCCAGTAGTCTTCCTCAGTTTATTTTTGGTTTTGTAGGAAAAAATGTCTCCTGAGGGTGGGACATCTGCAAGGACCGAAACCCTCACCGTGTCTTCCCATGACAAATCCCTCTGAACTGCCCTTTAAACTGATTTATTGTTTTACTGCTTCCTATAAAAGTGGCTCCCACATGTGAGCAGCACTGACAGCCGGAGGGCAGGAGCGGGCAGGGAGCTGCTCCTGGCTCAGCGCAGTCCCCGCGGATCCCGGAGCCAGGGGCAGCAGCCGCAGGCATGGGCCGCTACTCGGGCCGCAGCAGCCGCCTCATCCTCATGTGCGTGCTGAGCCTCGCCATCTTCGCCATCGAGATCTCGGTCGCCTACGTGGGCAATTCCCTGTCCCTGGCCTCGGACGCCTTCGCTGTCCTGTCCCACCTGATCTCTATGATCATCGGGCTGTTCGGCGTCCGCTTCAGCCGCGTCCGCTGGCACAAGGCCAGCACCTTCGGCTTCAGCCGCGCCGACGTGCTGGGCGCCTTCGGCAACTCCGTCTTCGCCACCGCGCTCATGTTCAGCATCTTCGTGGAGGCTGTCAAGAGGTTCATCAACCCTCAGAAGACTGAGAAAGAGCTGCTCGTCCTCATCATTGGGGTTACAGGTCTGGGCTTCAACCTGCTGAACTACGTTATCTTCATGGAGTGCTGCTATTGCCACGCACCCCCTGGAGACACCGAGACAGGTAAAGAACCTCACGCTGCTGCTCTGCCCCTCGGCGCTTCTGCTTGGTTATAGAGACTGTTTACTGCTTGGTTTACTGCTTCTCTGGGTGGGCGAGGAAAATGCAGTTTTCTTCACTCTTTTGTTAGCAAGGGTGATGGATTTTATACCTGAACCTGTGTGTGTTTTCAGCTATTGCCACAGGTGTTTATCAGTAAGTCACAGGCAAGAAGTTTAAGTGTTGTCTTTCCCAAATATATAATGATCTGCAAGGGACATTTCCTCCCTAATCCTCTGGCTGATCAAACACAGGACAAAGTTTGCTACTACCCTAAGGATATACTTGTTATGAAATACCTAATCTTGAAATACCAGTCATCCCCAGTCTCGACCTCTCAATATTTCAGTAATTCTGCTGTAATTTTTACGTGGTTATCTTTAGAGCAGTGTTCACTGTTTGCAGGAGACAAAAGAATAGGTAAGTGCAAAAGGAGAGTCTCACCCTTTCTTGATTTGGGAATATGTTGTGAAAATATTTGGATGCTGATTGAAAAAACCTGTGACTACTGTGCCGAGAATTCTTTACTGAGGTTTGTTAACCTGTGCTTGGTAGAGCATGCAGAGGAGAAACGGGCATACTCAGCCACAGAAACACTTTGCAGGAGGTTCTCTTCAGTGTACAGAGTTTTGGCCTTTCTGTTTATTTTTCTTAGCATAGGATTTTTAAAATTTCTACATTTTGGAGGAGAGACAGGGACTAATTTTTTTATTCCTGGAGAAAGTATCTCAATTTGTTTGATGTAAGATACATATGAGTTCTTGTTTTCTTTCTGAATGTTTTTATATACACATACAAATGTGTTTCTTAAACCTAGAAATGTTTCAGTTGAAATAGGAGTCAGATGTTTGCAAAGTGTTAACTGGATGTGTTGGGGGGAAGCTGAGAGCCTGGCTGAAAAAACAGCTGCTGTTACATACTGCTCCAGGTTAGGTTAGGTAAGTCTTACATTTGACTTTCAGGCTGGACAGGACTTTGGAACTAGAAATTAAAAATCTGCTCGTTTGTGTTATAGCATTTAATGTATTTTCTGATGGGTTTTTAAACTGGAAAATATTTCTGTTCATTATTAAAGGTATCTACATATCATACTGAAGCTTTAACTTCATTGCAGTTTAACATTAAAGCCAGATGCATAACTGATTTTGGTGCCTCCTTGTTTATATGCCCACCTGTTTAAAACTGAAGTTGCTCTGACTCTAAGTTTCTGGTGATACGTAATTTTCTGGGGTATTTTATTGGATTTTGTGCTGGGAACTGTCATCAGTTGTCATCAACTGTCATCTTGACAAAGTCTCTATTTTTGATGACTTCTTGGAAGGCAGCTTCCAAAATTGTACTTCTGAGTGAAGTCAGGGAGGAGGAATACATCAGCACTTACAAAGAATTGACTGAAATTAATGGCAATTGTTCAGCTAAACAATGATCTCACTGAACTTCCAGGATCCTGCTCCTAATATCTTTCTGGGACAACACAACCATACCTCATCCTCCAACACACTCATGTCCAAAGACCTGGAGACTCAACTTTGTTTCCAACTGAATTTAAGTTGCATGACCCAGGGATGAATTTTGTACCGTCCCATAAATAGAGTGTGTAGATTTGCTGGTGGTTTTGCCTCTATGTTTCTGGTACAGTGAAACTTCTCTGCTTCCAGTGGTGACTACAGTCAAGATAATGCTGTTTTATACATTAGAGGGAATGCTCTTTTTTTCCAGACTTAATTTTGCAATTCCCACTTAGGTAAAGTTTCCCGTTTGTTTCCTCTAATACTCTCTATATCCAGCCTGAGTGGGATTTTTATTATATTTATTTCAAAAGAAAGAACATATAGCTGTAGTCTGAAACGTATAGTTGCATATTTTAGACATATTTTAAGGGTATATTAAAAAAACATGAAGAAAGACAGATTCCATCTCTCTGCCTCTTGTTGTCCTGTATATGAGGAAAATATGCTCTTTCCTGGAGCTGGAAGGCAAGGTGAATTTTCTAGTGTGTCAGCACCACTAGCAGAAATGCAGTCAGATGGACATGGTCTCTGAGTGCTGCTGTCCAGCTGTCTACAGCAACGCCTTTGGAGCCCCCTGGGCGGGCTCCTGACATCAGTGATGGTTAGCTGGAAGGTGAAGGTTTGTAGAGCAGCTCCCTGCCTCTTAAACATTCCAGGGAAAGGTGACAATCGCCTTCACATCTCTGTTCCTCAGGCAGGGAATGGATTTAAACCACTCTCTCCTCTCTTGTTTGCACCACATTGAAAAAAAACCAAAGCAAAAATTGAAGAGAGCAGGTCCATCCTCTAGTGCTGAACTGTGCTGAGGGGAATGGGAGCATCTGAATCCACGGAAGCAAAGTCTTCCATGTGTGTTAGTGCCACAGTTAATCCCCACAGGCAGCAGTTCTCATTGCAAGGCCTGCCATGAGGGATGGAAAAGTTACCTGGTTGGGTTTCCTGGCTGCTGCTGACAGCAGGGGCAGAGTGAGATGTGTCTACAATGAGCCCAATGGACTCTGAGGGAGGTGTTTACAGGTGCCAACTCAGCTCTCCATTTTTTCCCTTATTCTACAGCTGTACTCATTTAATTCATTGCAACATCCACTCCCCAAGTTCTCATCTTAGTATGAATATTCTTGTTGAGAGAGCATAAATGTGTTTTTTCCAAGTTGCCATCCCTGCTTACCCAGACTGAGACAATTTCCTCCTTCACTCGTTTTCTGAGTTTGTTTTGCTTCTCCACCCCTGACTCTTCAATCCCTCACCCTTCATTTTTTCTGTTTTTTTGCTACTCTTTTGCTCTGTCTCCTATTCCCTAAGTCTCCATCTGCTGCCATTCCCCTTTGCCCCTCTCTCTCTCTCTCAGTTGTTCAAATCACAGCTGTCCAGCTGTAAACATCTCTCTTCCCACCAGGCTGAATTAAGGTCTCTCTGTCCTCTAGGTCCATCCTTGCACCTGATTCAGACAAATGCAGTTCCCCACACCAAGTCAGGACTAGGAAGAGAGGTCAACAAGAGACCAGGGAGGACATGCCCCTGTTCTTTCTTTAGATGCTGGCCCAGACCAGCCACCAGAGGTATAAAAGTATTTCTATACTCTCTAAGGGAAGTGCTGTGTAGAGGAGCTTGAGCCACCTGGGCCATCCATAGCAAAAGGGCATCACAGACTACTTAGTACTTTGCCTTAAAATCCAGGAAATATTTGTTAAAACACAGAAATATTAAAGCTTCCCTGAGAAACTTCTCCCAGAAATTGAAATTCACAGGAGAGTTTTCTTGCTGTTGCTGTTGGAAATGACAGAGTACCTTCAACCAGGGTTTTCTGACACTTTTGAGGTCTTGTATTTTATGCAGAAAGTTTTGGCACAAAGATGGAAAACATGGCTGAGTAGCAAACAAATGAAGATAAAAAACATCATGCTGTCATAATAAATACCAGACAATTTCAATACTGGCCATAGACCTTACAATCAGTCATAAAAATACAGAAGCCTGTTTTACTGCACACAGAGACCCAATTACTCTTGTCCATGTAGGTCAGTGCAATTGTGTCTACTCATTTATACAGTTTTAAACTGTTAGAGGAAACACAGTTTGAAAAGCACCCCATTAACCTGATCATAGTAATTCTCTCTTGTTTGCCTTGAGAAAATAAATAAAGGTTTAACCTGGAGAAAACATTTGTTCTGTTGTCTTGTGATCTGTACAGGGAGGTGGGGAGGGAAGTAGGAAATGAGGATGTCACCCAGATCAACCCATCTGACACTGAGCCACCCATAAAACGTCTCAGGCTGGGAGAAATAGCTCTCATCTTATGAGAGACATCATGATCTTTGCAGAGCTCATTAAATAAAACATGTTCTGTGTTAGCAACCAAGTGCCTTTTGCTTTTAACATCCCTGTTTGTGCAACTGAGCAGGTATGTGAGCTTCTGGTGTGGCATCACTGCTGGGTCTTGGTTCTCCTCTTTCAGGGTGCACCAGCAGCCTGCCTCTTAGATAAGAGCTGGAAAGTAAGCTAGCAGTCACATAAATGCAAAGCATACCTTCTTTCTCCTTCTGGACCTCTGCAGAGTGAGTTTGTTTATTCTGAGGCTTGCTGCGAGGTAAATCTCTTTTCCAGGCTTTGTAAGTAGGGGGCCTCTGGGGGCAGCCCTGTGAATGAAGAGAGGCACTCACCTTTACTGGCTGGGTGATCTGGGAAGACTTTGTTGCTGTAATATCCTGAACTAAATACTCAGATCTGTTGATGCAAACGTGCTGATCCCAGGGGAAGTGAGAACATTTACAGAACAAAATAAGTGAATTAATGGCTGCTTAATCTGTATGTTAATGTCACAGACCTTCCCAGTGGAGACCTGGTGAGCTTAAATGTGCAGATATCAAAAAACAGTTGTATTTGTAGCTGTGCTCTCTGATTCAACAACTGCAAAATGCATACTGCAGGTGGCAAAAATGGCCTGGGAATTAAAGTTCCAGACAAAGGATTTCAGTTTATTAGGTTGTCAGTCTGAAGAATTTCATGATGACTTAATTTAAATCCATTTAAAAGAGAAAAATAAATTCCCTGGTTGGGGAATAGCTTTCTTTCTCAAGAGCACTGCTGAAAGTGACAGACTTTGCCAGAGATGATGACTCAGAGACCTTTTTAAGGAATTAAAAGGAACCCTGAGTGTAACACCTGTACCAACAAACCTCTGTCTTACTCTGCTCTTTGCACCTGAAAAGCCTAAAATCCTTTCCTCAAGATCAGCAGTACTCTGTGCTTTCTCTCTGTTGAATGTAATTCCAACACGTTGATTTTATTTTTCCCTGAAAGCACCAATCCTTCACTAAACCCTTCACATCAATTCACCCTCTGGCTGCATTCATACAGATGATTGTAGAATGCACAGCACCAGAGTTTGCCAAAAGATAATTCTGTCACTCAGTGCATCCTCATCCTCAGGATTTATGTTGCCTCTGTAGTGCCCTGTGACATCCAACTCCTAAACATTATGCATAAATGCATGAATGAAGGAATGTATCTTTTATGTATTTATTTCCATAAATCCCAGAGGTGTTAATGTGTTGGCATGCAGGAAAAGAGAGCCTGCTGGTACAAAATATTTCGATTTTATGGCCAAGCTGGATGTAGTCCTCTCAAATGGAATAAAAAGGCCAAGGGACACCCTCAAAGTGTCTATAAGTGTTTATCAGATGCCTAAGACTGAACACATATTTATCTGAAGATCTTTAGTTTAATAGTGTGGCAAATAGTCCTCACCAAAATTTTCCAAAGCTTTTCTGAGCAGCCACTGCAAAGGTAACCAGATTTGTGTTAATTTATATTCCGTGGAGCTCTAATACAAAGCTTTTCAAAAGAACAGGGAAGAGACTGTGAAAGTTTATTTAGCAATGTCCTTCACTAAATTTTCTTCATAATTTTGAGTACTCTTCAAATAAACTTCAGAAGATAATCTGAGGATTGGTTGTCAATGAGAAAAATGTGCATTAAAGCGAGTAAAAGCAAATGTTTCAGGGCTACCTTGTGTCCAAAATGGAAAGCGCAGAATGAAAAAGTGAAGTCACTGAGTAAAGCAAGCAAAGCATCCCTGGAGGGTTTATGCAACAGCATAAAGGTGAGATTAAACTCTCTGAACCTAGATTCCAACAGTGCTAGTGCTGCTGAACTTTGGGTACCTGCATTCGCTCTCAGCCTTGAACCAATTTCTTAGTAAGGGCATGGACAGACTCAGAGTTACATCACAGTCTCTGGGGTGAGCTGTAAGGAAATAAAAGGATTCTAAGATAACTGAGTTCAAAGTCATAAACAGTTTCAATACAATGGGGTTGTTTTGACATGCTGTATACGTTAACTGCAATTGTTTTATTTAGATGTCCTGCAGACAGTTTGACACAGCCTAAGTTTGGTATCCATTCCAGTCCAGAAATGCTGCTGATATAGGAAATGAAGCTTTTGCAGTAGGACTCAATGCAATTTACAGTGACAAAATCAGTGGCTTTCTCACCGTCATGTTCTTTGCAATGTGTTGTGCTACATGGAAAAGGTTATATGTAGATATAAATACACACACACACACATTTATATGAAAAAAAATAACAGAGCAACACTTTAAAAAAGTGAAGTATCTGAAATATTTCAGGAAGCTTTATCTAGGTGATAGAGCAGAGGCTAACTGGATATGTCCTAAAAAAAAGGTTTTTTATTCTGGGTATTAAGTGCAGAGAATGGTGATTCATAACTAAGAAACTGAATGACCATCTTAAAATAGGAAAAAGTTATAACAAAAAGAAGACATTCCCACAGGCTCACCGCTTCACCAGTATATTCGAGTGAAGTTTAGGAGAGCATGAAAAATGCATTCTCAGGCCAAACTCCAGTACAGAGTTTCTCCCCAGGACAGTTTCAGGACTGCCATGAAGTGTCACAGCTGTGATTAAAAATCCAGGAACATTCACCTCTGTACTCTGCCAAGGACACTGATAAAGCTTTCCCCCAGACTACCGAAGTCTTGCTAGTATAGACTTCTGCTCCCTGGATTGAAGCAGACTTAACAACTTCCCAGCCATTCCACCTGCCAGTCTATGCCAAGAAACCCCATCTTCCTCTTGTGAGGAAGAGATGGAGACACAAATAAAATGAGCAAGGAATGAGGAACAAACTGCCTTCCACAGCTAAGTCTGTTGGCTGATGTTTGTTTTGTTCTTGAATGTTTGTTTGTTTTGTGGTTGAATTTATCTGTGGCAGAAGCCAAGCACGGGGTTTCCATTTAGATTTGCTGTGAATTTGGTCCACGAGTCCTAATTTAGAGAAGCAAGCTTCACAGTCAAGGCTGTCACCAGGTCTTCTTGGAATGAAGCTTAAAGGCCCTCTCACAGCCACCTATTGCATTTCAGGCTAGGGATGCTGCCTTTTAATGTCATGTGCCCAGGATCAGCTCATCATGTGCCTCAGCTTTTCAGTACAAACATAACATTTTCCTCCCCACAGTCTTAAAGAGCCATAACTCCTTCATTACGTACAGCAGAGTGTGGGCGTTGGCTTCCTTCATTCTCTAGTTTCTTCCAGGTAATTCCTGAAATGTCTTTTGTAAATAGATTTTTATGATGGGTTAGAAATTAAAGTCTGACTGACTTTGATAAGCAGAATGAAGAGAGAGCTCACTTAATGGTAATTCTAGTTCCTTATTTTCATGATTCTCTTTGCTATCCGAATTTTACAGAAGCATGAGTCTATGAGTGACCTTATTTTCATTCTGCAGTAGAAGAAAATTACCATCATTACTGCTGTTATTATTGTCATATTTCATAATTACAGAGATACCCTACTTTCAAAGGCTGGTGATGGCCTCTCTGCAAGGAATTGAGTAGATTTTTCACCTGCCACCTTGAAAATGAATAACTTAAGGAGCATGTGGCACAAATCTGCAAAACCAAGAGTGGCATAGGGAAGGTCAGCAGCCATTGAATATTTGTCCTGTCTTCTGAAACAAGAACATGTTAAGTGAAACTAGCAGGATTTAGATTCAAAACAAGAAGAAAAAGGCAATAGGCTGAGAGAGTTGAGGCTGTTCAGCCTGGAGAAGGGAAGGCTCTGGAGAGACCTTAAGGCACCTTCCATTGTCTAAAAGAGCCCACAAGAGAGCAGGAGAGGGACTTTTTACAAGGGCAGGTAGTGACAGCACAAGGGGGAATGGCTTCAAACTGGCAGACAGCAGGTTTAGATTAGAAATTGGGAAGAAATTCTTTACTCTGAGGGTGGTGAGGCACTGGAGTATATTGCCCAGAGAATCTGTGGCTGCCCCACCCCCAGAAGTGTTCCTGGCCAGGTTGGATGGGGCTCTGAGCAACCTGCCCGTGTCTCCTCCTGTGGCAGGGAGATTCCAAACTAAACCAACCTATGGTTCTTCTCACCATGAGAGATGATGTGCGGAGCTTGTTTCCAATTGATGTTGATGTCTGCATTGCTGAGTGAGAGGCTGGACTAGGACATGAAAGAAAAATCCATTGAGGGATACTAGATACAGATATCTGGCTCAGGAACTCACTTGGGCTGAAAATACTTGAAGAATAAAAGAGTATTAAGGGAAAGTACAATATACACTTACCCTGCTTTATTGTTATCTAAGCATCCCCTCATGGCCACAGGTGGGAACAGCCTCTTGTCTACCAGTGGCTAAGTGTTAAAAATTGGTGATGTTGAGTACTTTGACACACAGAGGTCTTGAAGTTTAAAGGAGTGCTTTGCATCTTTGGGGTTCAGAAGGGAAGTTTTCCTGTTTGCAATAATTTTAGGACTTCTGAAGGATTTTTCTGATTTATGTTCATCATTAGGATGACGAAACGGCAGCTTTTCTAGCAGCATGGTAGCCAAAACTAAAGTTGTCAAATCATTCAGAAAACTAAGGTGCTGGACAATCTTTTCTGTACCTCTGAAGAACTTGTTCCAACTCAGCATAGTCAGAAATGAAGAGCCTGGGATATTTAGGCTGCTTTTTTGTTTAACAATATGTAGCTTGTTCAGGCCATCTCAGGACTGGGTGAATAAGTGGAATCATCACATTCTACTGTTGAATGTCTACAGTCAGTGTAAAACACACACAGATGCCAGGCACACTGCAGAGCAATCATACATGTGGTTCCTTTCTAAAAGGATTTGAGACCAAATGTTCTGACACTGCAGGTGGATTGGTGCAGGCAGAAAGGAAGAAGAGCCTGAGTGAAAACACTGGTAATGGGGTCAGTGACTCCTATGTTCAGGATCATGGCTTGCTTTTGGACTGTGTGGAAGGAGAGCAAAGTGTAAAAGAGCTACAGGGGTAATAACAAATTTTATTCTGAAGATTCACCTGAACTAATTATTCTTGTTATGGAAAGCAAAACTTATGGAATGAAAATTATTAGGGTAACTTTGCTCACCTGGCAGTTTTAGAGTCATTTGTCTTTAAGTGATTGTGGCACCTGGACAAAGAGGGACAGGGAGGTTTGGATGCATAGTGAGAAAAGTAAAAGCTTGGATATGCAAGAGGCTTCCAAGCAGCCTTAGTGCAAAGGGAAAGGCCCTTCCATGGATGAAGAGCTGGTCAGAAGATGTCCTGGTGTTGGCTGGGATAGCTCATTTTCTTCATAGAAACTAGTACAGCACTGTATTTTGGATTCAGCATGAGAAAAATATTGATAGCACTCTGATGTTTTAGTGGCTGCTGAGTAGTGCTTACTCCAAGTCAAAGACTTTTCAATTTTCTGTGCTCTGTCAGTGGGGACCTGCACAAGAAGCTGAGAGGGAGCACAGCCAGAACAGGTCAAAGGGATATTCCATACCACAGAGTCATTCTCAGAACATAAGCTGGAAGAAGTTGACCAGAAATCATTGCCCAGTGCTGGAGGATGAGCTGGGCATCGGCCAGAGGATGGTGAACAACTGTTGGTGCATCACTCATTTCTTTGATTTATTTTTGTTTCGGTTTGGTTTTGGTTTTGTGAGTTTGTTTGTTTTTACTTTGTTTCAGTTAAACTGAAACTCAGTTAAACTGTTCTTATCTCAGCCCACAAGGTTTTTTAATATTTTTTCTGATTCTCCTCCCTATCCTCCTGGGGGTGGGAGAGAGCAAGCTGCTGTGTGGCAGATTTGCCAGCTGAGCTTAAACTGTGACAGAAGATGAGAAACAGAAAGCAGGATTGAATGATCAGTTCCACAAAAATATGTGCTAAATGTTCAGAACAGAAAAGCGAATCAAATGTGAGACCATACAGGGGAAGGATAAAGGGCGCAATCAGGACTTTTGCTGCTCCTCTGTATGTGTGTATCTCCTGTTCCCCTGTGTTTTGAAGACTCTGCAGGTTTGGTTCCCTCATCTCCCAAAGGTGTAGATGGGAACTGGAAACAGTCCAGACATGAATCTGTGGTCTGACCCAGCAGACATTGCTCTGTTCCTGTGTTGGTGTGTGGCTGTTCTGTGATAAGCAGATGGAGATGAGTGAGCTTGACAGAAGGAATAATCAGTGCATCAGCAGATCCAGTGTCAGAGCTGAGGCTCTGAACACACACAGCTTCTGACACCTTCAGACAGTCAGCTGTAATTGTGCTCCTTGTCAGAGGACTTAGTCACAGCCTTATTTACTGAAAACAATATTTTCAACATTATTTCTTTGAAATAACTGTGATATTTTTGTGTTTTGAAGTGAGTTCAAGGGCTATGAAGCTTCCTTTTTTTTTTCAAGGAGAGTTGATGTATATTTTTCACAGGAGGATTAATGATGTTTCAGCTACTGTATTATGTCTTCCTAACATAAAAGCCCCTGGAAATTCCTCTCAGTTCTATGAAGGTGCAATTAGCTGGGTTTCAGAGAGCTGTCTTTTTTTTTTTTTTTTTAATTGTAAGTAAAGTACCACAGGCAGAGTTTTCTATCATTAATTATAGTAAAGAAGATAGTCTGTCATTTTAAAATTTATATGTGACTACTTAACTTCCTATAACTCTTATTTTTCTTCTTATTGTTTTACTTATGTGCTTTTCATTTGGCACAACCATTAAGCGTCTCTTATCCTATGTTGGTAGTTGTAATTCTAGAGCTGAAATGTGTGTTGATGTACATTATTCTATCCTCTCCCACAACTGTGTTTGTTTTTATGATAAAGTTAATTTCAATATATTCATTTTTATGCATTTCATTTTTGTTAATTTGCATATTGCATGTGTGAATCTCTGCTTAATTGGGAGTTGTGTGTTAATTCCTTGCAGGGGAGACTATCCCCTGAAAGGTTACTCAAGTCCACTCCAGAGGTTCCTACACTTCTTGGGTTCTGTACACAGAATGAGGTGAAATGGAGAGGCCTTTTTTAAAAGATGTATTCAAACAAGGGCTCAATCAACGGCAGTAACAATGCAATGGCTTCAGAGTTAGAACAAAGAGGAAATTCCTGAGGTCCTTAAGAAATTTCTGGCTGTAGAGAACACTGCCTTAGGTAGGTGGGACAAGATAGCACTCCCTGGCTTTGCTGGTTTAAAATCTGACAGCAATGGGTGCCTTGTCGAGCGTGGTGAAACGTGTCATGTGGCACTTCAGAGTGAATTGTAGCTGCTGAAGTGGTACCTCAGAACTGGTTTGCCTCTGGCATAGCTGAAATGCTCCAAACTCTTGCAGGATAACATTTTAAAGACATAATTTTCTGTAGGTCTTATTTTATTTATTATTTTTGGGCCCACTTCTGACACTGAGAACCCCATAGCTGAGGATGACGTGATTTTACTGCAGCTCCTTTAGTTGTTCAGTTTGAAATGATGCATTGGTGGTCCAGCTCTGTCCTTTTCCCATTTGCGAGAGACATTGTCATTTTTGTAAGAACAGTCACAAGAGCAACAGCAATAAAACATCTACAAATAAAAGCTAGATGCTTACTATCTTATCATCATTCTTGTAGACTATCTTGTGGGTTAAAAAGTGCATGCAATTATTTTTCTTGCAGGGTATTGATAGATTTGTGAACACTAAGGTAAGGATTCTATTTTCATAGAATCATAAAATGGTAAGGGGTGGAAAGGACCTTAAAGATCAAGTTCCAACCCCCTGCCATGGGCAGGGACACCTCTCACAAGACCAGGTTTCCCAGAGCCCCAAGCCTGGCCTTGAACACTGACAGGGATAGGGCATCCACAACCTCCCTGGACAATTTGTGCCAGTATCTTACCACCCTAAATTTTCCTCTTTCAGTTTGTCCCCATTACTCCTTCTCTATAACTACCATTCCTGATGAAGAGTCCCTCTCTGGCTTCCCTGTAGCCCCATTTCAAATACTGGAAAGCTGCTATGAGTTCTCTCCACAACTTTTTCTTCTCCATGATGAAAAGCCCCAAACATTCCCAGCCTGTTTGCACAGGTGAGGTGCCCCAGTCCTCTTATCAGATTTGTGGCCTCCTCTGGACTGGGTCCAACAGCTCCATGTTCCTCTTGTGTTGAGGTCATCGGATCTGCAGGTGGGATCTCACCAGGGCAGAGTAGAGGAGAATCACCTTCACCCTTCTGGCCACGGTGCTTTGGGTGAAGCCCAGGACTCGCCTGGCTTTTTGACACACCTTTCTGCAGGCTGGAGGCTGGAAATGAGCTGGCTCAGTAGATGGCACTCTGTCCTTTGGTTTGGCTCTTTCGCCGCCAATAAAGCACCAAAGGTCCCTAATTACTGGGTCCGTCGCTGGCACCTCTCGGTCTCGGGGTGGCAGGGGCGCAGGCAGGGCGGCCTCGGGCGGCTCTGCCTGCCCGGGAGGGCCGTTCCCCGCCGGGGCTGCCCGCGGCC
>VXBR01011095.1:2002-33124 GCA_013400215.1 Cisticola juncidis | reverse complement strand
GGGCTCCTGCTGCCGCGGGTGCCGCCCGTCCCCCCGGCCGCCCGCAGCCGCCGCGCCGCGGGACGTGCCCGGGGGCGCCCCGGACGCCGAGGAGGATGGAGCAGGTGCCTTTCGGCTGCGCTTCGCCTTCCCTTCGCGTCCCGCATCCCTCCACACCCCTCCCTCCCTTCAGCGTCCCGCTCGCCCTCCCCGCACCCTTTCCCAGCGCCTCTGTCCCTCCCGTTTTCCCTCGGGACCCGCCGAGCTGCCGGCCCAATGCTCTGGGCCCTTTGGGAGCCCCAAGGCCGCCCGAGGGCCCCGGGGGATTCGCTAAGCTCGCTCAGGCACCCGCTGCCTCTTTCACCTTGTACTTTACCCCGGGCTGCTGGGTGTCCTCTCGGGAGGGGGAAGGAGGCGCTGCCCAGGGAGCTGCATGGGAAATGTTTTGGCTTGTTTTTGTTTTTCTTCTTGTCATCTGTGAAGTAAGTTGGTTTTGAGAAGGTTGATGTTTTTTCTGTTTGTAGAACTTATACACAACACAGCGTTTCTTCTTTGAATGCAGGTGATTCACCAAATGACCAAAAGAGCCCTGAAGAGGGGTCAGGGAAGAAAAAAGAGAAAAAGTCTGAAGCCTTGAACATCAGAGGTATGGCATAGGGGTCATGCTCCTAATGTTAAATTAACTTTATTTTAAAATTTATTGTTTATTATTTATTTTTATTGTTTGATTTATTTTTATTTTTAAACACTTTATGGCTTCCATTTCAGATTTACATACACACCCACAAATACCAGGAGGAAAGGGAGAAGTCCAGGACTCTTCTATGTAATGGGATCCAGTTATCTCTAGCGGAAAGATTTTGATTTTATGGAATAGCATGAGTAGTAACAAAATAGTGTCATTCTGATTTGGCTTTGAGTGTGTTCACATTTTTATTTTTATTCTTAGAACAGTGCAGCTGAACATTTGGAAAAGACACAAACCCTGCTGCACCAGTCTCAAGTCATTAGAGGCTTTACAGGAAGGTAACACAGGGAGCTATGAGGTGCATCTTTGAGTGTCACTGATGTAGTAGCTGAGCAGTTTTCAACCTTCAAATGCTTTTGGGCAGAAAACAAAAATCCTTCTAAATCTCCAGGCTGACAGTGTTTTGTTGTCAGCATAAGGGAAAGGGTTCTGAAACCAGTGCTTCAGCATGGTGTTTTTGCAGGTGTGAACTCATCCCTGTGAGAGTGTGTGACGGGATCAGCCCTTCCCATGGCTGTAATTTGGCAGGTCTCTGGGAATCTGTGGCATGAAACATAAAGCTACATCTAGGAATAAATTACCCACATGTCACCCTGTCTGTGTGTTTCTATGCATATACATTTATGTACCTACTCTGAGCAGAGCCAAGGGCAAATGTCTTTGGGGATATGAAGTATTGAGTTTGTCCCCAAGGAAAGTATTGTCAGAAACCTCAACCAGAACAGTAGTTTTGGATTTCTTGTGGTCGCTGATCAGCAGCTGACATTTCCCCAAGGTTGTGTGAGCTTGCTTTGCATGAATTCAGCTTGAGAGGCCAATGTGGCAGTCAGGCACTTGGGTTTGCTGGGGTTTTTTTGTGTGTGTCTGTCTTTCAAAGGTGTTTGCAGAGCTGCATAAATGCACCTGTAAAGGAAGATGCTTTGGACAGTCAAATCATGTGCTAGAGCCACAACACTTGCTTGAATGTCTAGAAGTTGGTGTCAGTGGATATTATGGCATTTTAGTGGTAAGATTATTGGATCAGGATGAGCAAACTGTCACACTCGGGGATGGGGGAGAGAAGAGTAAGGAACCAATTAGTTTAGAGAAGGTCTTGCTTGCCTGAACCACAGTTCTTGGGTATAAAGATGCTGGAAGCTTTCAAAAAATGTCTGATGGGTAAGGAATGTTGTGGCAGTTATATTAAGATCCGTTCATCTTTGATTTTTAAAAAGAAATTTTAAGTGTCGCTTTCGTATGTCCCTTTTGCTAAATCTATTTTTATTGTCCTTATAAATATTCCTTGCTTCTGTAGTCATAAAGATATGCGTCTTCAAAATTCTGATTCAATCCATTCTTTTCCTTTTAAATTAGTTACAAGCTGTACTTGTCACTTGGCAAAAAATTCTTTTGTTGTGGAACTGGAGCCTCCCTGAAAAACATGGCTGGACGAAACAGATTGGTAGAGGAATGGCTTCCTTAATTTTAAAACTGGTAGGAACAGGAATCCACAAATTCTGCATGGCAGGATTAATTATTATAGTGTGAAATTATTCCTTTTACTGCTTGAGCATATGCAGAGTAGTTCAGTTAGACTTTGGAATGCAAGCTGTTGGAAACTGCTACCTATGGCCTTACCATACTGACTTCATTTAGTAAAAAATCATTTTTCCTTCCAGCTTTGGGATATATAATCACAGCTTTGGGATTTGATAGGGAAATGGATACTTTTCTGTCTGAGCCCTAATTCTGTGATGCATTACCAGGATTATGTATTAATCACCTTAAGAATGTAAAGTAAACATTTTTTCCAAATTCTGTATTCTCAATTACTAATTAGTCAAAATTCTGGCATAGTTAGTATTTTTTTTTTCTTAACTCTGAAGAAGGCTTTCTGAAACATTTTCCTGTTCTTTATAAGCTGTGCTCTCTTGTTAGTTGCCTGGGCAATGCAACTGCATCCTGCCTCTCCCTCTTGTTAGTGTAACAGCTGATAGCCCACGCTGAATCAGGACTATTTGTAAATGAAAAGGAAACACTGCAACACTGTGAGGAGGAGTAAAACCCTGTGGTAGTCTGCCAAATGGGGCAGAACATGCCTGACTCCAGCATAAAGAGCTGGGCTAGCCAGGAGCTTGTACTTTCTTATCTGACCCAAGTGATTTGGAGGAACTCCAGAGGTTGTGGCCTTCATTTCTCACACAGATCAAGGTGCGTGTACAGAGCTGGCAAGAAACAGCAGCATGGGCAGAGTTCTAGGACTAATCCAGCACTCAACATCCTCAATACTCTTTCCTGTGTTGTTAGTGAGTTTTGGGGGAGCCTTTTACAGCTTCTCACTTGAAAGTGTATGTGATAGGGTTTTTAAAAAGAGATGGTTCATTTTCTTCTCTAACAGCCTCCAAACAAAACCTATTGACAAAGAAGTTCACTTCCTATAGAGAGAGATGTTCTGAATTCAGGCATGGGTTGGAATAAAATCTGAGTCTGAACAAACTAACAGTAAAAACTAACAAAACTGGTGTTTGAGCAGTGATGGGAAGAGGGAAGTTTATGTAGAGTAGTAAAAAGAAAAGGAAGAAAAAGGCATTGCTTGGATTATTGTAACTGTATAGCAGAAAGACTGCTTTGGTTGCTGCAGTTTAAAGAGCAACTAAATATGTTACTGCAAGAGCCTGTGTTGTGTCTTTACCTTTTGTACAAAACCATGTTCATAAGGTGTAAAAACAGGTACCCAGCATTCCTCTCAGAGTAGTCCAGATACTAAACTGCGTGACTGACTCTAGAACCAGATTCTGATTTTTGGTAGGTCTGGAGCCTAGTAGTATTGATGGAAGAAGGTTTAATATGACTGGTAATCAAGTTTGATCTAAAAACTGGAGTTTGAGGCTATTTGGAGCCAGCTTAGATTTCTCTTAGGCAATTTTTCAGATTTCAGCACTGTGACAGAAACTGGTAGGGGAAGATAACTGTTATTGGGGGTGGTCTGCAGCTCTCAACTTCCAGGGTAGGATGGATAGATTGAGTTTTCAATTTTTAATTTAGATTTAATGTGCTAGGATCTGTTAATAACCTTCATGCATTAAAGCAAGCAGGTTTTGTGTTACCATGGCATTGCAGTTGGATAGCAGTTGCTATATCCTACATGCTTAATAGTGCTTCCCACTCAAACAGCAGTGCTTCAGAGTCAGTATTTCCCTTGCTGTTTTTTCCAAAAGCTACCACTGAAAACTTTAGTTACGATATTAATGGCTGGCATTCTTCACGTCAAGTGGAACATACTTGAAAAATGCAGCATTACACCTCCCTCTAGGAAAAAAAAAAACAAAACAAAGCAAGAAACCCCAAACCCTCCCCACTAATGGAAATTGTGCTGTTTGTTTCAGGTGTTCTTTTGCATGTTATGGGAGATGCACTTGGGTCTGTGGTCGTGGTGGTTACTGCCGTTATCTTCTACTTACGTCCTCTGGGGAATGCTCCGTGCAATTGGCAGTGCTACATTGATCCAAGCCTGACTATAGTCATGGTGGTCATCATCTTGTCGTCTGCATTCCCACTTATAAAGGAGACCTCAACTATTTTGTTGCAGATGGTCCCCAAAGGTGTTGATATGCAGCTACTGAGTAAGTCAAATCTGTTGTTGTTAATCTTGATGGTGTATTTCTATGTATATGTTATTTGTGGAATGACATGTTTGGATTATTTACTCATAATAGCTAGAAAGTCTCAAGAACTGTAAGAAATAGTCACATGCCTGTGTCCTAGCAACATGACTCAAATCTCTCTGGATTAGTTAAAGCATGCATTTTGAGAATGTGGTACTCCAACAATACATCAAACATACCAGGTCTTGAGCTGTTAATGCTTTGTGTGGGTTATTTGTGAAAGAAACAACTTTGAGTTACAGTCTTTTACAACCCTTCTGAAAGGGCTGCTTCTGAAAAGCTTCTAAAACATCTTAGAATTTCCATGAAGGTTGATTAACTTTGTAGCTCTTAGGTGCTGTTCATACTGGTTAATTGTGGGGTAACACTGGGTATTTCTGGAATTCCCTCGTGCTCAGGGATTAAAGAAACCAGAAGATGTGGGATCTTGATGGAGGAAGTGAAGCTGAACAGCTGGTAAATTTTCATTAGGCACCCTGAGGGACTGGTGAATCCAAAAGGAAGGGTGCCATGTTCATCACCTGGAGGCTGAACTGAATGCAGCTGGGAGTAGACACATTGCATCAAGCATATCTCTTGTGAAATGATAGTTTTGACTCTTCTGCTTTTGGATAGGGTGCCTAGTGAGACAGCAGATAATTAGGCAGTTCACCAAAGCCCCTAACACCTTTCCCTTATGTCTTCAGCTGACAGACTGGCTCGTGTGCCAGGGGTTAGCAGCCTCCACGAGGTGCACGTCTGGGAGCTCGCAAGCAGGAAGAACATCGCCACTCTTCACATCAAGTGCCAAACCCCTTCCGATTACCAAGATGCTGCTCCCAAAATACGGGAGGTTTTCCACGAGGCAGGAATCCACTCTGTGACCATCCAGCCCGAATATGCTGACCACAAGACCTCACATCTACTGTGCAGCTCGCCCTGCATCTCCACAGCCTGTGACTCTCACCTGTGCTGCAGCCAGAGGGAGCGCCCCCGGGCTGAAACCAATGGCTACATGGACAAAAGTGAGAGCTCCCTCTCTGCACAGCACAAAGACAATGGTTCCAGGAAAAGTGACGTTGAAATCCCTATGGAGGACCCAGTGGCAGAGGACAGGGTGAAAAGCATGAACAATCGTGACGTGTCCGATGACAAATCACAGTTGGGTAGTACACGATTCTAGGCAATTCCCTCTGCTCTGTGTCCTGTTCTCATGGAGCAAACATATCCTGGCTGGGAAGGGGGGCATCGGTGGCTGTAGCTGAAGTTGGCGTGGCAAAACGATTTCACTTTAGCTGTAAACCAAAATACGCCTAAAACCCCCTTGTACCTGAACTAAGGATTAAGATTTCCACCGAGGCTGTTGCATTCGTGTGATCTTTGTGATGCAGCCTTACCCTGTTCCTTACCAAACAAAGGCTGAATTCCTACTGTTAGAGTGGATGGGGTGTATCACTCTGTCTGCACTGATGTTTGCAGTTCATGGCCAGTAGCACTGGGAAAGAACCTCTGGCCTTTCCTGCTGGAGTGAGCTGTTTCTTGAAAGCCCTGTGGCCAGTTAATGATTGTCCTGGGCTGGAGTACTGTATATTTATAAAGGGATTCAGTAGAGGTGCTTTGCTGATCCTTAAGCCCCATTTTTGCATGGACAGTTCATTTTTAACAGTAACAATTCTGGCCAGTGGAGTTTGTGAATGAAATTAAGAGTGTCTGAGGGGAAGCACTCAGGAATTTTGACTTGTGTTATTTTCTTGATTGACTCCTGTATTTAGGGACAGAGGAGAAGCTGGTCTTGCTTCTCTACAAGTAATACTGGAGTCCCAGTCTAATCACGGATGAGTGTGCTAAGGAATAGACTGCTTGTCATGAAAGCAAATAAGCACCTACTAACGTCTGTACTGATTCTATCAAATGGAAATGCAGGCAGTCATCCAATTAACTTTTGTATTTTTCACTGTTATGATTGTACAACTCAGTCTTTTAAAATTCTTATTATCCTTTCCCTGACAACACAAGTTCCAAGAGCCATGGTCTTATTTCATCTTTGTGCAGGATGATTGCATTATCTTTAACACTGAGTCTGTCATTGTTCATGCTGAATAAATAAGCTACAATTTATTACGAACAGTTGAAATTCTGCAATTCTATTAAGGCATAATGTAATAGTGTATTAATTAAGGAAGCACCTTTAAAGTCTTGTATGCAGTATTATTACTTAGAGGGAGCTTTAAAAAAATGAAAGCAGGAAAATTTTCCTGGTTTAGTCTCAATCATTTCTTGGCTGGTTTTGAAGGTCATGATGCCTTGAACCCCACCCTCTGCCCTAGCTCTCTTCTCCCCTGCCCAAAGGTGTATCTCAAAGTGTATTTAGTGAAGCAGTTCACTATCTTTTTGCTGCTTGCTCTTTCTGAAGGTATGCAAGGGTGCTCTAAGGAAAACAAGTTGATGTGCCCTGTCACCAGAGCTGGATTTCAGTCAGGTATGTTGCACAGGTTTCTGGAAGGCGAAACCCACTACTCAATCCACACTGAGTCTAGTGCTCAGTCTCCCTGGCTAAGCAGATCAGCTCCAGAAGATCCCACATATATTTTGCTGGCAAAAGCAAGCTTCCAATAGTCTGTGTGGCCTGGACAGGCTATTTTATCCATTTATTCACAGAGACACCTTTGTAAAATAGATGTGTCTTTACCTCAGTGATTCTAACAGAAAGGGCAAATTGATTTCCAGCCTGGGCTGGGAAAATACCAGGACCTCCTTGTAAAGATGGCTTAAAAGCAGCCTACTCCTTATTAATAAAGATGTTTGCAATAATTCAATGAATATTAAAACACACAGCAGGATATTTTACTGCTTGGAATGTACTATTTCCTGAAGCACTGATTTTAGTCTACATAGAATATTTCTAGAATTCTAGTTACCCCTTTTAAACAGATTTTTGGATGAATTAAGGTATTTTATACCATTTCATTGTAAGTTTGTTTCATATGAATTAACCTATTTGTTAATATAATTAAGAGCTTGATCCTCCAGGCTCTTTGATTCCACTGGCAGCAACAGGATCTTGCTTGGCAGTTATTGCACAAGTTAATGTAAATCAGGAAACATTGTAAGAATCGAAGTGAAGCTTAAAAGCCTGTGCCATGAAGCAAGACGGCCCTTTCTTCTGTTCTTTTTCCCCATTCTTTATTTTCATCTATGATGATGCTTAGATGTAAATAATGAATATATTTATCATGTTTCTGAAAACTGGAATAGAAATCTCCCAAAATAACAACCAAGTCTATGGGTGAGCTTTCTTCCCAGATATCCTCTAAAACAAGCACCATTTCAGAGTTATGCATAATTATTTGTATCCTAAATCAGGTAATTTGAGATATATATATGTGTATATATATATATACATATTTCATTAAATGGTTGAAAGCTGGAATGGCATTATTTACTCTGGGATTAAAGAAAACTAGTATGTGTGATGTTGGGGCATTTGTTAAAATGCACATTTTTTATTCTTCCAGTGTTAAAACCATGGCTATGTATTTTTAAAACTTTTAAAAGTGTTGTAACGTGAAAATACAATGAAATAACATTCTTAAACTTTATCTTCTCTTGTCTGGTTGAATGTACTGCATCTGCTGCCTGTGAATAAATGGGAAAATACCAGGGATTATAGAAATCTTCATAGCTTTTGACATAATAATGAGAGATTTTAATTTTGCTTTATTACTTAAGCAAGCAAAACCAACAGAGCTATGTTATTTATGAGATAAACCTTGCTCTTTTTTTTTTTTTTTTTTGTGTTGGGACTTTCAGGGTATTCAACTAAGGTTTCTGACCAGCATCTTTGCCCTCATTTGAGTAACAAAATATTTTTCTCCTGTACTGTGCTTCCCCTCTCTACTTCTGTGGCAGACTTCATTCCAATCCTTGTGTATTTTTATTGGAGTGTTTCCCTTCAGTTCTTGGCATATTTCTTCTGATTCTGTTGAAGCAGGCTTCCCTTATTTTGAGATACAGTATATTTCCATGTTAGCCCTTATCTATGGGCACTTGTTCTAAATTCAGTTTTGTAGTCTATTGCACTGTCATAAAAGCTCTGTTCTGGCCTCTTTAGCTGAATTACTTAGTTTCCCTCCCTGACAAATGCAGGTTGATTGTGCTGCTCTGTCCTCTTCAAGCACTGCCTTATGATTGTCTCTCTTGGTTTTTGGGTTCTCTTGCAACAATTGTCCCTTCTATCTATTGCTGCTGTAGGCAAAGGAAATCTGCTTAAATTATGTGTGACTTTCAACTGGTTGTCCAGCTCCTGTGGGTGTGATCCATGGCCAGTCATACCTGTAACCTAGTAGGATGATGAGGAAACCTTTGCTAGGCTTGCCAGATCATTCTGCAGTGAAAGTGAAATCTGGAACAAGTTAACATGACACTGAAAGCAAAAGAAATTTAAGGGCCTTCATCAGTTGTGTGTCTTTTCTTAAAGGGAATCAATTCTTTGTCACCTTTTTGTATGTGCCAAAAGTGTCAATTTGATTTTAATTTTTTTTCTTCTTCTGAAACCCTCTAAATGCAGCTGTTGCCTTTACTCTTAGTTATTAAGAAAACTGCTACTATTTTCAGGAGTATTGCCTTTGTTTTGCCAGTTTTCAGCTGACTTCTTTTTCCTTGTCTTCTTTACAATACTTACCTTGATTCATAGTGCAAGTGTGTTTTATCTCATTGTCTCTTCAATAAAAGCAGAATGGTTTTGATAGCCTGGTCATGGCTACCAATAATACAGTTTAGAAATACCTTTTTATGCACTGGTTTCAGTTTTGCACTCCATTCCATTAAAATAGACCCACTTTCTGGTTTTGCTATGTGATGTATCTTACCATTGCAAACCAGTTTTTGACCTTCTTTACTTTTCCCTATTCTTTCCCTCTCCCATTCCTGATTATAATGCTTACTGTCCTGAATACTCCCTTTTATTCTGAACTTTGAAGGGAATATGCCAGCACCTGAATTTTTCCCAAAGAGAAGTTCACTACCCAAGTTCTATGGGTGGCTGATGTGAGCTACTCTGAGGACTATTTTGTGTCCTGTGGTCTGTGTAGAAGTGTAATCTAAGTAGTCATCCTGAGAATATGAACACACGTGTTTATGCATAATTAAATTCTTTATAAACACTCTACCTGAATCAACTTCTTAAGAGAGTTGTAATTCTAAATCTGGAAAGGTATAATGAAATCAGGAGGGTTCATGGGTGATTCATTAACATCTTGGGGGAAAGCTTGGTAAAAGATAATTCAAAAGCTATAAGCATTCCTATAAGTTCTACTACTTACTCTGCTGTACAGTGGAAGCACTTTCTATGTTAAATACTTTATTTCAGCAGTGATACCTTGATGTGAGGATGTCACTGTAGAATATTGTTACATTTATGGAGCTGTGTTGCTTAAAAGTTTCCTCCAGTTTTTCTGTTTTTCTGTTCCTCATGTGATTTAATGTGTCAAAATGTAATTTCCATGATTGCTGAATCTCACTGTGGTTTTATCAAGCATTAGTGAGAAATGACCTAAAGTTTTAGGTACAGCTATATTTTTATCAAAATGAGGTTTGAATGTCTTGTAAATAAAGTGTATTTTTAAATAAAATTTTGTTCTGAGCTTGATGTATGCTAGCAATAGGGACCCTGTGTTTCTGGATAATGTTAAGACTTTTGTATGAGTGAAATTTGTTCTCATCCTGTGAGACAGTTGATGTTGCAAATTTTGTATGTATTTAGAAGAAAAGGTGATCAATACTCAAAAACTTTTCTTCTGCAAGTAGCCTTGCATTTTGCCACATGGAGAAAATTAAACGAGTATATTGTGATTCTCACTCTGGGTTTCATGATCTGAATGCATATGCTAGAAATTGGATGATGCCTAACTCTACAAGTTTAGTTGCTGTTTTTGGAGCAGTAGTCCTGAAGGTGCCCTCAGATGTTTCTCTCTTCTTAGCATCAGGATCAGGTATCTGCCCACTGGTCCCTACCCTGTTGTGTCCAATTCTCCGGTTGTTCATATCCCTACTTATTTAGTGAACAATAATCAATAAGGAGGCAGTGGTCATTGGGCTTGGCTTTTGGGATTTTTTATTCTTTGATTCTGTCTGAATGGCAGATGCTACATAAATGCTCCTGATAAGAGCATTGATGTAGCATCTGATACTGATAGATATCAGTACTGATAGAAGAGCATAAACTGATAAGAAAATTAGTTCACGTTTGGCCAATATATTGCCTGTGCTTTTGTGTGGGGTTGGTGTTACTCAGCTGTTAGATAATGGACAACTAGTGATTTGGAAGACGGAACTGAAAATCTTTTAAGGAGTTTTCTAACAAAATGAAAATTATACATAGATTCATAGAATATTAAGGGGTTGGAATGGACCTTAAGCATTAAGTCCTACCCCTCCTGCCATGTGCAGGGATATCTCCTACTAAACCAGGTTGTTCAAGGCCTACCTAACCCAATCTCGACCTCCAGGGTTAGGGCACACACAAACTCCCTGGGCAATCTGTTCTAGTGTCTAGTCACCCTCACAGTAAATAATTTCTTCCTAATATCTAACCTAAATTTCCCCTCTTTCAATTTGTACCCATTATTCCTTGTCCTATCACTGCAGTTCCTGAGGAAGAGTCTCCCTCTGGCTTTCCTGTAGCCCCACTTCAGATACTGAAAGGCTGATATCAGGTCTCTCCACAACTTTTCCCTCTCCACGATGAACAGCCCCTATATTCTCAGCCTGTCTTCACAGGCCAGGTGGTCGAGTCCTCCTGTCAACTTTGTGGCTCCTCAGAGTTGCTCCAACAGCTCCATGTCTTTCTCATTGTTGGGGTCACCAGATCTGGATGCAGCACTGCAACTGGGGTCTCAGCAGAACAGACCAGAGGGGGAGAATCACCTCCTTTGACCTGCTGGCCACACTGCTTTGGATGCAGCCCAGGGTATCTTTTGCTTTCTGTGCTGCAAGCACACATTGCCAGCTCTCATTGAAATTTTCATCCACAATCACCTCCAAGTCTTTCTCTACATGGCTGCTCTCAACCACTTTCCTGCCCAGCCTGCAGGTGTGTCTAGGATTGCCATGACCCAGGCGTAGGACCTTGCAAAGGAACAGTTCCCCTGCTGCACACACTGACACAAGTCACCTGAAATTCCAGGACTTCTCTACACAGAGGCCCTTATCTTGTATCTCAGTCCTTTTGGAGCAGAAGGTGTTTCTCCACCTTAGAGAGCTGCTGCTGTTTTGGCACTTTTGTACTCTCCAAGAAGCCACAGAAATAGGATGAGTTTGGGCTGGATGTGGTAGATTATGTTTTTAAAAACAGCTTCCAAGAAAAAGTCTACAATCTGTATAACTTCTTATGCATTCAAAACATTTATGCATTCCAGTTATAATATATATTTGCAAGTGCAGTTTGTTGTTTTTCCAAATGTGTGTTTTAAGCCCACACGTTTCTGCATGGACATTTTAGGTGTCTGCTATGGATTTCCCCCAAATGGGTGCATGTCTATCTGCTGAGGGAAAGCACTTTCTGATCTGGTGGAAACCTTAACCTGACCCAAAGCTGTAGTGAGGAGTGTGGAAATAGGAGTAATCACAAATGGGGGATGAAGGGTCAATTAAATTCTCTGACAAATTTATAATATGCTTGGAGGCAGTTAGTGAATCCTCCAGTTAGGATAAGGTGGAGGTTCAATAAAACAGAGTAAGAAATGCACAGTGAAATGCCAGTGGAAGTTAATGAGGTATCATCAGCGATGAGTAAGTCCCTATCTCTTCAAGGACACAAGCTTTGCCCTTTGATTCAAATATGGAATTTATTATTGAGTCCTAGTTGTATCTTACAGGCAGAGAGTTACTTTGCTATAAAATGGTAGCTGGAAAAGTGTAATTGCAGTGCTTACCATCAGCTCTCTAGAGAGCCACTGGGGATTTGTGGTTGAACTTGTCTCTGCTGAAGTGACACTGGCTTCTGATGAAAGAAGCACATATCTTGGTCAATAGTGATAGCAGGCATTTGAACATGAATCGTTATCAACTACCTGTATGTTAGTCAATAAATTGTAGGTGGGGACATTCCCAGGCACAGAGAGCAGCCGGCACACAAAAGCTTGTATCCCTGCTAGGGAGATACTCTGGGAGAGGATGGCTCCCTGCTGAAGGCCAGCTCAGATTAAGTCCTTGACTCTGGACTGTGCCTGGGAATGGCTGGGAGAGCAGTAACTGGCATGGGCTGTGAGATGCTTGAACACCTTAGTAACACAGATGATCACGGTTCGTTCCCACTTTTGGTTTAATTTGCCAATATTGATGAAGGCCTTGGTCCCTGAGCCTCCACTCTGTTTTGCAAGGCAGCAGAATCTGCAGGTAGAAAAGATGGAGGCTGCTGGCGGTTTCTTGGGCTCTAGGGTGGAAAGGATTACTGTCTTTCCTTTGCATCAGTGCACAGGGCAAGCTGGGTGGGGAGAAGCTGCCCTGATCAGCAGTGCAGTCAGCAGATAACGCTGTCACCCCAGCTGCTTGCATGGCTCTTGAAAGGAAAGGTGCAAGGCAAGTGGCACGTTCGATATGGTGCTGCCCTTTGCTTTACCTCCTTCCAGTCCTAGTACTTTCTTTTTTATTTTTTTTTTTCCTCAATGTTCACCCATGTTTAATAACTTTCTGTGTCTATTTAAGCATACATTGCTGACCACCCTGTGGTGAGGAGGTGGAAACAAAAAAGTGGTAAGAGGCTTCAGGGTACATGTGGGGAAATAGCCCAGTGATAACTTTATACATGACACAGTAGGTCCACAGCCTAGAGTACAGAAAATTTTGCAAGTATAGGATTGCATAATTCAAGAAGTAGAAAGCAACCCTTTTTTAATAAACATCTTAAAAATCTGTCTTGTGAAAAGCATCTGATGTGGATGAGCTAATCCACCAAGCTATAAGCCAGGAAGTACAACCGGCTGTGGGAAATCAGCACAGCAAATGCCATGAGATCTTGCACAGCAGCATTCTCTTTAATTAGCTGTTTCTTTTTAGAGTTCCCATGTGAAGCAGGGATGGTAGCCTTTCTGCATACCCCAGTTTCCTTTTGGTCAGAAACTGGTCACAGAAAGTGGTTTTTTTATGGCTGGGCTTTAATTGCCCAGCAGCACGCAGGGCCTAGGCTGTGACAAAACAGCTACCAGCAGCACAGTACCTGCAGCTCTTTGTGCTGGTTGGTGCACACTTCAAACAATTTCCCCCAAATGATTTGGGTGACACTGTCATCTGAGGACCACCCTTCTACCCTTGAACACCTCTGGTGTGTAATTTCTAGGAGTGCAAGAGGGTGTTCAGTGAGGCCCATACTCAGTGAGCCCAGTCTGGGTGTAGCTTCATAACTCAGGAGAGGAGGAGAGAATCACAGCCCCTGAGGCCTTTGCATGGTGCTCAGGGAGCTGCTCCCCAGCCCTCACTGAGGAGGAGGAAGCTTCTCCCCCACAGACATGGGGGAGAAGGCCTGTGGTGGATCATCTGCTCCACACGCCTGTGCCTGTGCTGTGGCAAAGGGATGCTGTGCATCCCCCAGATAAGCTGGGGATGGGGAAGGATCAGCTGTTGATGGGGAAGGATTTGCTGAGGCTTTCAGAGAGGGAAGAATGGGAGCCTGGGGTGCTCCCTCAGCAGCCCCCACAAATCCTGTTCTCTGAGTGCCACATGTGCTTTCCAGCTTAGTTTCTGAGGCCATCTAGAAGGCAGCAGTGGCATACGCATCTTTCTGCCTCCTACTCCTGATGCTTTTTACCTGAGGGGGAGTGGCTGACTTGAAAATCTGTTGAGGCTTTTTTACAATTTTCCTTGATTCCCATTGTCTCCAGACATAGTTTTTTCATTTCTTTGCAGTAGCTGCTCTTTGCCTGTACCCTTTATTATATGAAATATGATATCTGATCTTAACCAGACAGCTCCTTACACTTGCAATGACAGCAAGTCCATCTACCCCTAAAAGTAACACTGACACCACTTTCATGCTAATATGCTGGCACTGTGTGTGTGAAAAGAAGAAAAAAAGCCAAAGCAGAGATCCCAAGGTATAGTTCTAAGAGCTATGAAATTCTACAAATGATGAACCGGATTATGCTTCCTCCTGGCTGTAAGGCAGAGTATTGCTCCTCCAAGAAAATTATCTTTTTGGGTTAATGGTTGGGCTGACATGAAGGCTTCCCAAAGCTTGCCTTCGGCAGACTGAGCATCAATGTCCTTGTGATTCTTTGCCGGCCCAAAAAGGAAGGGATTTGGCTCCTGATGCAGGGATACAGCAACAGGCTATCTGCAGGTGGAAGCAAGCGGAAATGTGTTGGCTAGAAGGAAGTTCTGGCTATTTTCACCAGTTGAAAATCTCTCCCTGTACTCTGCTCTTCTCCACGTGGCAGGGAACTCAGCTGCCAGCACAGCAAGGAGGGGTTAGACAGCGACTCAGCTGTCACCTTAAGGGGATGAAAATTTATTTTTCTGGCTACAGTGGGGATCTCCTTGGGACCATGCAGCGGCAAGGCAATCACCCCCTACTCCTGCAGGTTCCTGTATATGAATGTATATATTAATTCTGGCAGATGTCAAAGGCTTCTGCAAATTATTTCATATTTGCAACCCCCAACTCACACTTATGTTGTTTCCTTCTGAAAGACAAACACTGTCTCTCCAAGCACTTTGTGTCCTGGCCAAAGAATAATCATGTGAGGCAGCAGCAACGGGAGGCTGAGGGGAACAAAAAGGAGCCTGGCTCACAGAGCTCATTCAAAGCAGTTGTTCACTTGGCCAAAGGGTTCGGCAGCGTGCCTGTGCCTTCTTTGAATCCAGCATCTCTGTCCAGCCCCATGCCTGTGCTGCAAGGGTCAGCGTGACCTTCTTCATATAGGACACACACCAAGCAAAAATCATCCTGGGAAAATGTGGCTTCAAGACAGGGATCCATAAGGAAGAGATGTATGGAGTCTCTTGCAGGATGGAGGTTGTTTCCACAGCAAAGGCCAGCAGCAGTGCGTCTGATGGAGTGGAGAAATGTCTCATATTTAGGGCACATTCACATATATACATGTATTTATTTTTGTGCATGCACACACACATATGATATTGACCTTATATGGCCATATTTATTACCATGTCTCAGCAAAGGCAAGTTCTTGCTTTTGTCACAGTGCCATACAAATACCATTTACTGGGTATCCCTGATATCTTCTCTCTGGTATCTCCTTCCTGCTTATCATTTTGAAATTGAACCAATTCAGTATGTCAGGATTTCACAGTTGCCCTTTGTGTCTGCCTGGCAGAAACCCTAGAATCAGGTGTTTGTGTGTATTTGGTATATTTTCTGTGCAGTTATTGAATACTGCCATGTGGATCCCAGCTGTGTGAGGCATCTTTCTGCTAGGTACTGAAGCTGTGTCAACGGCAGAGGCATAAGTGGACTTCCATTGTCCTGGTGTTCACACTGATTTTCTGTGCTGTGTTTGATCTGGGTAGAGAGGACCACAAAGGCAGTGTTTAAAAGCTAGGAAGACATGCACAGGGAGAAAAGAAAAGGGTATGGAAAGACAAATAGAGCCAGTCCTATTGGAAAAGTTCTCCTACTACTTTGTTCAGTGGGTAGTTACTACTACAATATGTTTTTTGGCTGGCAACAGCCAAAATCTGACTAGCTCTTATCACCCCTCCACAAGCATGCTGGGCCCTGCTCCACCCTGCCTCTATGTGGGCACTCCAAACTTTGACCCCTCCAATTCCTTTGATTATTTTCCTTCTGCTTGCTCTTCTCAGATGCTTTCTCCTTTGTCATGCAGGGCCCCCCTAATCTTCTTTCTTCCTTGCTCATCTGTTCAGGGCTGCCAATCTCTCCCTCCCTGGCATGCTGCTGGCCAATTTGCACTTGCTGTTTTTCTGCTTGGAGACCTCCTTTACTTGGTCCTGAAAAGATCCAAAGGGGAACCATTCAAAGTGACCAGGTCTAGGGCTTGAAAGTGCAGCCAGCTTGAAAATTAACTTGCTCTTTACAGAACTGCTGCTTAGTTATATATCTAGATGTGGACATTGAATATACATTGCTGGCCAATTTTCTCTTTTTTATTGAAATATGCCCAGAGATTAGAAAGTTTGAAGATATAAAAACTCAGCTTAGTTACTGTGGCTAAGTTGAAGTGTTTTTTAACACTACTACCACCATCACCATTAACATGAAAAGAAAAGGCTGTGGTGACTAATTTCAAGCAATTTGGAGAAGAGCATCAATACAAAGATACTCTGTAATATTGCTGTTAAAGGAAATACTTCTGAACCCTCAAAGATTTTCTGGGAAATCATGTAAAATCAGGGGTATGGGAAGTGTTTGACCTGACTGTTTTCCACAGCCTTCCTTCAGGATCACATAGTGACTCCAAGAAAAATCTCCCTCCAGCTGCTGAGTCTTCTCCCTTTGGCAAACACTGCAGATAACCTCAAGATCATCCTTGAAGTCCTGCTCATCCACAGCACTGACAAACCACCTCTTTTTCAAATCTGTTTTTGATCTTATTTGAGATCAGGCTGGCTAGACTGCAGCCAGGTGGGTCTGCCACAAGGCTGACCTGTGCCCAGCCCATAACTGCCTTTGCCTGTTTGGTCCATCTGCCCCCAACAGGAGTGCTCAGAAAAACCCAGAGCATCTTCTGAGGCATGATTTTTCTCAAGACACTGAGAGCATTTTAGAGCACTTGACATGAGCACAAGGTCAAGAAGAATGCACTCACCTGTGTCTCTTGTTCTTGATTTATTGTTCAGGGTGGGGAAGAAAAGAGGGTGTTTTGAGTTCAGTGACAATAGAGGTTTCTACGTGCTCTTTACTCAGTACTATGTGCTTTAACATAAACCTCTTGACCCCTGGGGAACTGGCACTGTCATGATAACAAGCAGACATTATGAGTTAATGCCTTTAATAACCTTTCATATGGTAAAAAATTTCCAGGGTTTACAGCTTTGAACCTGTTATCCTATACCACACGAACACAACTGTATTTACAAAGTGATTACAAGGGCACTTCTCTTGAGATAGGCAACTTTTATGAATGATTAAACGATTCTGACTAATTTGACTGCCGTTGCATGTTTAAAGAAAAGAAATCTGACAGATCCTGAACAAAGATTCCAGGCACTTAACCTTCCAATCTGATTAATTAAAAATGAAGTTCAGCTGATTTGCAGGACTGATGATTCCACCTTCACTGAGACCATGGGCACTGTGGGGCTGAACCTCATGAACTTCCACAGCAGCACCCATCACAGCTGCTTGTTTTTCCTGGCTGAACTAATGTCTCTGCCCTCTCAATTATTTTCTTTTTGATCCCTCCTCTCCTTTGGGCTTTCAGTGATAAAGCTATATTAATGAGGCTGAATTTTGTTTGCCCAGCTGGGCATTGTAAAGGAACCCTCTGAAGTCTTGTTTGATCACATACTAAGGCGTAAATGCTTAGAAACGTTTATATAGAAATATACTGAAGTTTATTGCTCTAAATATCACTAATGGTTCCTTTATTAGGAGAGCACCTGAGAATGAAGGTCAGATCCCTGTTTTCCAGATGTACTAGAAACATAAAATGGGTGGTGCTTCTGAGCCTGAAGAGTTTAAAATATAGACGAAATTCTCAAACTTAGGGTTGATTTGAGAATTTTTTGATGTGAGTTTTGCTTTTTAGTGGTGTTTGATGTGGTTTGATAGCCAAGCTAGCTATGATGAAAGGGGGTGTCAGGAGCATGTGTTAGTGTTGTTTCTTGGTTGTTTTGTCTTGACTTCATATTTAGTGATGCCGAGTCCAGTTAGGAGTTACTACATCAGGATTTATGCATGTAGATCTATTTTAATCATTCATTTCTATAAAGAACTTAGGCTTAATAAAGAGGCTAAGAAGTTAGTTAGTTTACAGCTCTGAAAGGAATGTTCAGACTTGTTCCCAGTCCTGGTGCCTATATCAAGTTTTTTGCTTCACTTTGGATTCAGAAAGGAAGTTATTTGGTCCTTGGTCACAGGCCTGTGGCAGTCCAGAACCAATATCCTTTGCAGGTCTTAGGCTGGCAATATCCTTCAGGTAATGCTTTCCAAGAAACATTTTGTGAAGTCCTACGTGAAAAGTAATGACCTTTACTTTTGTGGAAACCGTGCTGAGCTGGAGTTGTATGGGGGCAGAGGTCTGTGCTATCAGGAATTTTATTATCTGCCAGAAGTCGTTTCTTTGTTTCTTATCTGCTTATCACACTGTGCAGCCAGAAGTCTCCTTTCGGTAAGTGTACACAGAACAACTTAAGCATTTATTTTAAACTATGTGGGTTTCTTAGTGAGCAAGTGATTAGCTACTTAGCCTGCTTTTTGAAAGCATGCACCTCTTCTATTACATTGCCCAGGGATGAGGAGCTGTTCAGTAGTAAGAGAACCATACATTTACCTGGTAATTCCCTGGCATGTCTTGCATGATCTTTAAAAAGCATGACCCTGATGAGCTGCCCTCCCCTACCTGTGCATTCTCACACTTGCATCTCAGAATGGAATAAGGTAACTTAATGTAAACTGAACCACACTTCAGATTTCATTCAACAGGAAAAATCCAAATGAGTGAATCGCTGTCATCTTAAGGAAGCCTTTGGCTGCACACGCATCTGTCTGGGCCTCATGCAACTACGCAGGGTCCAGTTCAGTGCTTGCTTGAGAGACATTAAAAGTGGCCTGCTCAGACTTTGGGTTTATTTCTGAGGAATGGAGGGTGACTGTTGTCTCTTGTGCTCATCCTCCATCTACGCCCAAAGTCCCCCAGGGGAAGGTGAGATGTCAGTAAAACAGAGAAATGGGAATTCATACGGAATGGTGGGAAGAAAGAAGGCTGAGTCAGACATCACCTTTAGACTTGAAGATCAGCATAACCTCCAGAGCCATTATGTAAGACCCTGGCTCTAAGCATTGCTCTTTATGTCTTGACATAAGCCAGAGATGCAAGCCTGATAAATATTGTACTTACTTAAATCTTTCACTTGCTCTGGCTTTATACTGAAGTTGCAAATGGAATTTATCCTGGTTTGTGCTGCAATAAATCAAGGTAGGGTCTGTGCCATGGTATCTTGAACTCTCTAGTTCAATTCTAGTCTGAAATGTAATAGATTTAAAATCCTAGTGAGCTTCCTAGGAACTGGATCATGGTCAAAGTTAAAGCTTGTGATGACTCGTGGACTTTTGTTATCAACAAAGGGTTTGTTCTTGAGTCAGTAATAATTTGTAATAATGATTCATTAGAAGAGACAGAAAGCAGTGGTCAAAGGTGAGATGAATCATGCTGCCAGTGAAGCTCCATTTTGCTACTGATTCATGCCTTCCTAGGCCAGAAGAAAGCTGCTTCAAAGAAAATCACTGCATGAGAATGGCTTCAGGAAATCTACAAATTTTAAACAACTAATGTTTTACAAACAAAAGCATCCTGCACTTGTTTAAAACCAGAATTTTCTCTCCTCATTGCCATTCTTTGGCCCCTACTCTTCTACACAAACTGCCCACAGAGTGAGACTGGCAATGCTGCGCTGTTGATACCACGGCTGTTCCTCCAGCATTGCCCGGAGGAGCTGCAGTGTGGAGCAGGTTGTGAGGTACCTGGAACTGTGCTAGCTGCTGTCCCTCTGCCAGGATGGGCATAGCCTCAGAGTATTTCCTCCTTGCTCTTCATTTTCATCTCCCTTTTTGAGGTGCTGCAGGCTAAGCTGTCACCTGTGTCACATTGCCTTCTGCACTACTTCAGCTACAGAGGCAGAGTCAGGTCTTTGCTAGCACTTGTTGAATTCAGCCTGTTGAAGATCCAGATTCATTGAGGGAGTCACATGTTGCTGTCTCAGGGACAGGAAGGCAGCTTTATGGGTTTTTGGATGTGGGAGGGACCTCTTGCTGGACTTCTGACTCATCCTTACATTTAAGTGAACACTGCAGAGGGTGCATTTATTCAATTTGTTCAGGTTAATGTGTGCTAAGACCCCTCCCAAAACAGCAGCATATATGTGTGCTCAGTGCAAACAATCCCAAAGTAATAAGCCCAAATATTTCAAGATGTTGTTAGAGAAAAGCAGATTAAAGAGCATAGGGGAGGAGACTGCTGCTGGTTGTCTTAGGTTGGCTGGTGCACTGTGTCACAGTATTCGTCATAAAAAGAAATTATAATGAATAAACCAGGGCCATCCTCCAGGTGAAGTATGAAGCAAGGCTTAAATAAGTGTGTAAGGGAAGGTCTCTGCACAGTACTGACCTAATTTCTCTTTCCTCCAAAACATAATTTAAAAATTTAGTTAGTGAAATTTCTCCTGCAGAAAAAATATCCTTTAGGGTGTTAATTTGCAGCATCATAAACAGTATGTAGCAAGCAGAAGCCTACAAGTTTACTTAATAATATATTTTATAAACCATTCTGGTTATTAGTGGGTAATGCTGAAAGCAGGTGGTGTTAAAATAGTACTTATTGGAAGAAAACTAGTGTTGCAAGTACCTGAGATGAACACAACAAATTTCAGGTCTGAAAATCACAATAAACTGATCAGCCAAGGTGGTCTTTCTTAAATAGATCTCTGTCTCAAAGAGGATTGCCTGAAAGAACAGCTTTCCCCTTTGCTGTAGGGAACAAGGTTTTTTTCAGATATCTGCCCATTTACCACTAAACTCTGGTGAGTGTGGAGCTAAAGCATTTTCAAGATACATTTCTGCATGATGTGATTAAAATCTGGGAGACATAAACAGTCCCAGGAAGGCTATTTTTATATTTGATTGCTGCATTCTAATGATCACTAATAATCAGCAGACTAATGGAACATAATGATGATGGATTTAAGATCAATGTACAGGAAAAATGAGCTTCCAGAGAAAGTTGGAGCTTTTCCACAGTAAAAGTGGTAAAATATTCCAAATCACAAAGTCATTGAACATCTTTGGTTGGAAGAGACTCACAGGGATCTTCCAATATCTGGCCCTGCACAAAAGAGCCCCTGCTAATAATATCCAAACATTTCTTGAATGCTGTCAGGCTTGGTGCTGTGACCACTTCCCTGGGGAGCCTGTTCCAGTGCCCAAACACCCTTTGGGTAAAGAACCTTTCTTCAAATATCCAACTCAAACCTCCCCTGACATAAATTCAGTCCATTTTCTCAGGTCCTGTCACTGGTCACTACAGAGAAGAGAGCATTGCCTGCCCTCTAAAATATAGGTGTAAGTATTAGAAAGCTGCATAGAGTAAAAAAAAGTATTTCATGGTCTGGGGATTATGTAAGAAGAGGTAAAAGAAAGGTGATCTCAATTTCTTTCATCTGAAACCCTTCCTCCAAACACTTTTTGAAATTCTGTTTCTGAACATTTGTCTGCTTTTGGGCTGCCTACCTCTGAGCTGGGAGAAAACTCGGCTGTTGCAAAGGCACAACACAATTACAAGTTCAAAAATAAACCAGACAACGCCCTCGCCCCCAAACCCAGTTCATTTAGTTATGAGTACTTCAAACATATTTTCCTGCAGTGTGTTGAAATTAATTTTTAGCCATTTCTTCCCTGATATGCATGACAGTCCTTGCTTCTTTTCTGCTCTAGAAAATAGCAGATTAGTTATCATTGTTGCATGAAGGCACAAAGGTAGCAATGCCTATCAATAGGACACAGATATCCATATTATAACATTTGAGACATTTTTAGTAAGAGGAAGTGACATGGAAACTAGAGAAGTTTACCCAGGATAATTAACAGTTTGAACCCAATAACTCTTGTAACCGTAATACGCAAGAATTTTCCATTGCACTTTCTCCTCTACAATGGACATATCTGATTTTTTTTATAGGTTATTGAAGTACCACTGGCCAGCCATAAAACATGACCTCTTTTCCTTGCAATGAGTGGAATGGCCTAGACACAAGTTAAATGCATTTTCTGTTTGTGTTTAAAAACCAATGCTTCTGAGTCTTCCCTGGAAGCTCTTCTTTCGACCACTGCAGGACCATTCTCTGTGTTGAATTTATCTACCACAGTATCAGGGCCAATCTGAAGTGGAAGGGATTTCTCTTGCAGAAAGCATTCCTTACTTGAGTAGATAAATGCTGAGAAAGGATGGAAAGCCACGAGATGTAGCCAGGAGGTGCAGGGATTTGCAACTAGAAGTCAATGCTGCACAGGCTTAAAAAAAGAAAAAGTTGCTCTTTGCTGGAAAAAATCAATAGAACAGAAGAAGAATGAGACATTTTTTACCAAACAGCAAGACATCATGACAAACCCTCTGCCTACACAGCGGCTCCATTTGGATCCATGACGCAGATCCTGGAACCCATTTGTGCAAGTTATTGGAGCAATCTGGGGACACTGAGTTTGCTGCTCTGCTATCTGCCCTTCCTGCTGGCCGTTGGGTTCACCTTCTGATTTGAGTTCACTTATGAGGTGGTTAACAGCCCTTGAAGAACTTGCTCTTTGTATGTAAAGATGGATTGTATACCCTGAACTCTCTTAATCTCTGGATGCTGTAAATGGTTGTATGCCCTTGACACGCACACAGTTTTTTTGCAAACAAAAAAACCTTGAGCGAAGGCACCAACCTGTGGGCTATCTCTGTCCACAGGCTCATTTTTTCTTCCTAGGCTGGAGATCATGTCTGGAGCACTGGAAACATCCATTTGACCTGTTCTTGCCTCTTGTTTGTGTCATTCCTCAGTGACCTGAATCAGATCAACCTCTCCCTGCATGGACAAACAAGAAATCATTTGCTCCAGGGTCAATAGCAGTTCTTACAACTGGTCTTTTTGCCTCATTTCAGAGTTGCTTTTCACCAAAGCTTCTGAGCACAGCTCCTGAAAAATCAGTAACAACAGCAAAGTTGCCAGTAGATGTTTTAGAGTGCCTGCTATTTCATACCTTGCAGAGAAAACCTATTCTTGGGTTGAGTTTTTATCTGCCTTCCATTTCTTTTTGTTCTTGTATCCCTTTCACTGATCTCAATTTTAAAGTTTTTGTTGCTGTTTTGAGACTATACATGCTTTGCTAGCAGTATAAGTGGTTTCATGCTTGGGTACGTTGTGAGCATTGCAAGGCTGGATAGTCACAGTAAAAGGAGAAGGATCCCTCAGTCTCCAGGATATGTAGATGTGGCACTTAGGGACAAGATTTAATGGTGGGCCTGGCAGTATTAGGTTTACAGTTGATCTTAAAGGTCTTTTCCACTAATTCTATAATTCTGTAATTCTGTGATGTGATTACTTTAGCTTTTTCAGTTGGTTTTGAGCCCCACCTGGAGCATTAGAAACATCTTTTCTCCCAAATGAAAGGTGAAATCACCCATGAGTTTATTAGGGGGTGATAATCTGCAACAAGAGGAGACTTGCCATGATTTTGTGCCTGCTGCTGGCACTGAGGTTTGTACAAGCAAGACTGTGAACTCCAAGGGCACAGTGTTGCCTGCATCCAGAGGTGGAAAAGATCCTGAAGGACACCTCAATCTCCAGACAGCAAAAGCTTTATCCCATTGTGAGACTGAGACTAATTTTCGCATTTTACACTTTTTGAAGGAGACTGGGAATTTTACAAGATGAAGAGCTACTGCCTGTTCAGTGAGTTTTCACTCAAGCCTTCCACTCATTTCAGTGGCCTGTAGATACATCATTTTATCCTACCTGATTTAACTGTGTTGCAATATCAGCTTGTATCACTCATTATGAGGTTGAGTTGCAGATATAAAATAGCTTGAAGGACTCTGTCGAATAATTTCCTCTCATAAACCAGGCAAATAAATACACATCAGGTAACTGAGCTATTGCTGAACCATAACCACCCCTCAGCAGCACAATGGCTCACAGGGATGTGGATGCTGATGAAGAGGTTTTGCTTTCTGTGCCTCTGAACCCTATGGAAATGATCCCTCTAGTGGGCACTTGGAAAATTAGCTGATGGTGCTACTTGGCAGGGCAGAAAGCAGAAGGAAGGAATGAATGAAAAAGTTGCCCAGTGCTATGGGAAAAAAACCCCAAACAATCAAAGAGACAGTTGTATTTTCCTGAAGTTTACCACTGAAAAAGATTTTAAGGTAGTTGTTAAGACAAGTGGTAAATGTCACGAAAATGTAAATTCAGTGACTTCTACAAAACTCTTAAAAACAATTTTATTTAGATTTTTTGCATTGAAATAATGGGATTGGTTTTCTATGTGTTACCATCTCCTTGGGAGAGAAAAGGAATAAACTATTTATAAAGTACTTTCTGAATGAGTGATGGGAAAAAAGCCCAATCCTGTTGTGATGTCTTCCTTAAGGTTAAAGCATAAAGTCTTTTTATGGAAACATCTCTTTAATTTTTCAAGAGATTTCAAAAATATTTCCAAGAGATTCAAACAATTTCCAACCAGAAAAAAAAGCCAAGATTTGTGCTCTGAGTGCAGGCACTACCTGCTTCTAGTCCATCTTGTGCCTCTTGTTATTGTCATTACTCCTAACACCTCTTAAGAGCAGGGCATAAAACATGGAGCTTGCTGCTCCCCCAACACAGAGGTGTGTTCTGCCTGAGCACAGAATGTGTGACATGCATACAGATAGAAAAAGAGAAGGGGGGCAGAAAAGCAAGACAGTACCTTGTACCTTGTCACCAGCTTGAGGCTGTGTGGTGACTTGATATCTTACAGAGCTTTGAGTTTCCTGAAATTATAAAGCAACCTCAAAGAGAGAGGTCAGCATGGCTTAAGTAAGAGTGGAACAGTTCTACCCTTGTGGGTAGCATGAAGAATTCCACTCATGCATTGAATATTAAATGCTCTAGAATAGAGATGTTTGAAGCTCTGACAACAGTTGTAACTTCCCTTGATGTCATATGCAACGCTAATATTAGTTTGGGTTTAAATCATGTCTAAGCTAAAGGAGTTTGGCATATTTGTCATTATGGAGTCACTGAAATGTATGCAATCAACTCTTTGTGGGTATTAATCACAGGATAAATGTTTGGATCATTTATTCAAACTATTATTGCATTAGAGAAAAGTGTTTGTGGAAAAATACTTGTTTTGCAAAGAACTACAAGAGTATTCCATCAAGTTATGACTTCAACATGCTTGTAAGAGTGCAGTCCCAGTGAGTGATGCTGTTGGAGTTCACTCACCTTTGTAGAAAGGATGCTTTTTGGAGAGTTGGGATTTTTTCCTCTCCTAGTCTCTAGGTTTTTCCAAGCTACAATGGAAACAAAGGGACTCTCATGACTCTTTTAACTGTACTTCATGGGAACCATTTTTGCAGACATTATGCTGAATTCAGCTTCTCACAAAAATCCTGTAGAGGACGTTCTATGCCACAGAGAGCAAAACATTGTGAATTCAGGCAGCAGTGTCTTATAGTCCAGCAGGATAACAGGTGGCCTCTTCCTTCCATCTCTGGCCAGGGGCATCTTGCAGTGATTCTTTCAAGTAGAACATGGCTTGCAGGTAAAACATGTTGCTGGTTTTGTACAGGTTCCTCTGTTGTGTGTGGAGACTTTGTTGTTTTGCTGCATATTGTTGTTCTGTTAATATATGTGCAAGTTTAGTAGCAACTTTTCACTAGAAAGGACGGGATCAGGTTCTTACAGAATTCACTGGCACAAGTTGGTTTTGTGTTTGGGACTCAAATTCAGGGAAATTAAAGCCTAATGTCCTCTCTTGAAAAGGACAAAGTTTGCAATGCATTGCCTGCTTATCTGAAGACCTGTGACATTGACTTCTATACAATCTATTTTTGCAAACTTCAGTGGCCTTCCAGTACCTTCCAGAAGGGAGTTTACAAGAAAGATGGAGAGAGACCATTTACAAGAGAATGTAGTGACAGGACAAGGAGAATGGCTACAAACCAGAAGAGAGTAGTTTTAGATTAGATATTAGGAGAAAATTCTTTACTGTGAGGGTGATAGAAGCACTGGAACAGCTTTCCAAGAGAAATTGCAGATGCCCTATCCCTGGAAGTGTTCAAGACCAAGTTGGATGGGGCTCTGAACAACCTAGTCTAGTGAAAGTGTCCCTGCCCATGTCAGGGGTTGGAACAAGATCTTGAAAGTCCCTTTCAACCCAAACCATTACAGAATTAATTACTCTTATATGATATACAGCTCTAAGTAATCAGCATTAATATGTTAATTAATGTAATGACATGTTTGCACTGAGGAACAGATTATATGGGCTAATGATGCCCAAAGTCTGTTCTTTGATTATTTTGAGTTGTATATAGTGAACAGAAAGTGAAAGCAATTTGTGCAATTATGTGGATGTTGTAAACAATCAGACCTGACAGACCATGGATTTCAGGAGAGTGCTGTTATATGCCTCAAATGTACTCTTAGGCAGGCAGTTGACTCCAATCACCCAGAGAACCCACAGACCACTTAAAAATACATCACCACAGGGTTTCCCTGTGGTTGAGTTTTTGTTGGGCTACTGTTGTTATTACTTTTTTTTATAATTATAGGTTATACCCTGACAGAACTAGGGGTCCAATGTAACCTTGTAATTGGCAATCACAAAATTCTGCCCTGCTTTCTAAAATGTCAACAATGTAGTCATCAAATGCTTTCAAGGTTGCTATGACGTGGAGCTGATGTGGGGATTTTTGAAGCACTGGTGAAGTTTTGGTTCCAAGCACAAAAATCAGCTCTAGTTACACATTTTTATATATATATGAATTCCTGGTAAATATTCTGATTGAGCAAGATTGTTGCTTTGCAGAGTCGAGGATGAAAAGCTGCAATGCATTTCTGAACACAGGTGACAATCCAGTCTTTGAAGGTTTCATTTCACTCAGATGACTGTAGTATTGGAAGAACCAGATTTGAAAATATCAGGCTCATGAGAAGGCAGTTTGGCAGAGCAGCCATGTCCCACATAGCTGGAATAACTCCAGAGAACAGACTCAATTTGGGCTAAGTGTTAGCTGAATAAGGCATGACTAATAAGATTTTTTAACAAAGCATTTTTAGAGTCTGTTGAAACCATTTATTTCCGTTGAAGAAAATCAAATGTTAGCAAGTTTGTCTGCTAATTTTAAAACAAAGCTCATGGTCTCACATTTAGCTTATGTGGTGGGAAATTGCCTACAGTTCACATTGGAAACCCTTCACTTTGGAAACCTTTCAAGGATTTAATAATCATCAGTGAATTGAACTACTTAGGTTATTAAGCATTCAGCTGTTCTGCCATCTCAGTACAAATGGGTGCCTGCTTTTCATGTCAGCTGAATGTTGGAGAGCAGAATACTGAATAAATTGAAGAATCAGCATATATTGAATTACACTTGTACAAGCTGTAAATGATTTGGACGGGAAGGCTGGAAGTGTTTTCTGGGGGATGCAGCAATGTGGGGAGTGGGCATAGGCTTTAAATGCATGAGGGGCAGGAAAGTGTTTTGGATCGTGGTACTTTTTGAGATGGAGGACAGGTGGAATTTGTGCCATGGCATGAATAACACATGGCATGATAGTTCTTTTTCCTTTTCTTCCAGTGGCTTTGTGTTTTGGTGCTAGGCGTAATGCAAAGCGTGGCTTTCACTGAGTGCAAGTGTGTTTCAGCAGGCTACTGATAAAGGGTGAAACAGTACTGGTTACTCGGTACTCAGTAGGTTCTGTAGGGATAGGGCCAGGGGGAATGGTTTTAAAAGGAAATTGTAGATTTAGTGTAGATATAAGGGAGAGATTCTTCACTGTGAGAATGATGGTTTGCTTGTGCTTATGAATGTCATAGCGCAAAGTGTGCTCTGTGTGTGGGATTTTCAACTCTTTCATCTAACTTTTCCTCTTCTATTAGGATTTTTAGAGAACAAAGCACATTTCAGGCACTGGTGAGATGTGAAAATTGGACCAGATAAATGAAAAAAAAAAAATACAAGCAATGGCACCAATATCTGTATTGCAAACACAAAGCCTATTTTGCCACTGAGGAGAGGAGGAAATGACATAAGCAGTGCCAGTGTTGTAAAAGCAACACTCTTCTCACAAATGGTTACTATGTGAGGAATTCATCTTGAATACAGTGAGGCAGTAATGGCTCCTTGGAGTTTTCAACAAATACTGGAGCCTTAATAAAAATATTTTCCTATCCTCTTCCTCGGCTTGATATCCCAAGTTCCTCCAGCCCACAGTGGCTCAGAAGCACTCTTCTCTCTGACCAGGCACTTTGGAGCACTTTGGATCCACTCTGTCCCGTCGTACTCACTGTGTCCCTTTGTACCCAATGGGACTTGCCCAGGAATCGGAATTGCACCAAAAAGCTGTTTCACTTTGAGCATAGGTAATTTTATTTCAACAACTTAGTCTACTCCAGTGTTTGCCTGCACACAGGAGAGGAATGTGGGCAGGACAGAGCAGGGTTTTGACACTGAGGCTGCCTTTGGATCAGCAGGCCTTGCCCCAGCAGGAAATGGCTGCAGTGCACTGCAGTGCACTGCAGTGTGCCCTGTGCTGTCTGTCCTGCTGCTCAAGCTGTCTCTTGTCCAAGGACCTGATGAAAGAGCTTCTTCACCTTGGCAAAGAAGTCTACCAGCTTGTTGACTGGATACGGGCAGGAGCTAACCTCACCCACTGGTGTTGGCTTTTGAGTAGGGGCTGTTGTTGGCCAAGGCTTTTGAGAGGGGATTGGTGTTGGCAATGGCTTATGAGTGGGGGGTCGTGTTGGCCATGGCTTAGGAGCGGGCAAAGTTGTTGGCAGTGGTTTATAAGTCGGGGGTTGTGTTGGCAGTGGATTATAAATGGGGGGTTGTGTTGGCAGTGGGTTATGAATGGGGGGTTGTGTTGGCAGTGGGTTATGAATGGGGGGTTGTGGTGNCGGGGGTTGTGTTGGCAGTGGATTATAAATGGGGGGTTGTGTTGGCAGTGGGTTAGGAATGGGAAGAAGTGTTGGCAGTGGGTTAAAAGTGGGGGGTTGTGCTGGCCATGGATTAGGAATGGGAAGAAGTGTTGGCAATGGGTTATAAATGGGGGGTTGTGCTGGCCATGGATTAGGAATGGGAAAAAGTGTTGGCAATGGATGATGAGCGGGAAATACTCTTGGCTTATATGTGTGGGATTGTGTCAGCCATGGCTTCTGAGCTTGGTGGGCAGTCATAAAATTACTCCAGGCTTGTGATGTTGGAGAACCCCTTCCAACTGTGTTTATGCCTGTGTGGGTCAGGATCCAANCAGGAGGGGATGGGAAGTGTGCAGGGAGCCCCCACAGCATTCAGGAGGCAGCTGGGGCTGGGAGGGCAACTGAACGGCCGGGCAAAGCAGGCCCTGGGTGGTGTTGGGGCTGTGCTGCCAGGGCTGCTGGTGCTGCTGGGGGCTGAGGGGCTCGTGGCACGCTCCTACCTGGCAGGTGTCGATGGTGCCCTGTGGGTAACCAGCACACAAGTTGTGGGGGTGGATTTCCCCTGGATACCAGCCAGTGCTATTGCAGAGCTGGAGATCGAGGACCTGGACCTTGGCCTCCTGCAAGTGATCACTTGCTTGTTGAGCTGTGAGCAGAGAAAGGAATACACCCTGAGCACCACATTGCCCATTCTCCTTTCTTGACTTGGAAAAGGTGTCCTCTTCCCTAGGGTTTGGCTTTCCCTGTGCACAGGCACCAGAGCACTGTGTCCCTGTTCCCTGCCTTTAGGGATGGGGCCAGGCCCACCTCTGCAGAGAGGTACATCCAGCAGCCTAGCATTGGCCTCTGCTGTGGGGAAGCCCAAACCCTCTCCCCAGTGTGTTGAGATGTGTCAGGACTGACTGTTGGGAACTTACCTCTTGCAGTGGTGGAACCCCAGCCAGCCACCCAGCAGTTCTGCAGCTCTGACTCTCTCAGTGTGGCGTCAGGCACACAGGCCAGCTGGATGTAGGGACTGCATTGGACAGGATGGTCCAATTCCAGCAGGGCAATGTCATAACTCATGTCAGCAGGATTGTAGTACTGGTGTATCACCACCTGCTTGACACTGCGCATTTGTGCCCCATGGCCTGGCTGAGACAACAGGGTGGCTCCAATCACCACGTACAGCATGCTGATGTTCCTGGAAAGGAGATGGAGAGAGGGCTGAGAGGGAGCAGAGCCATGTGCCACAGCAGCCCAGCAGTTGCCACACCTCTGCTTGACAAGGCAGATTGGAAGCAGTGCTCTGGCTGGTGTGAGTGCCCTCACACACATTAGGCAGGGGAATGTCAAGCTGGAAGCTGCTAGGAAGCTTTGGCAGGAGCCCAGGCTTCTCCTGAGCAGTGTGGCAGCTGGGCTGCCTGAGAGGAAAGGGGATGGGAGTAGCAGCTGGTGCTGCTGACAGGGCACCTGCTGATGTAGTGGGGATGTCCCCATTCCCTGCTCCTCCTTACTCAAACTTGTCGAAGCAGTGGGCTGCTGTCAGGACCCACTGAGTGCTGATGAGAGATCCTCCACACCAATGCCCCAGATCTGGTACCCAGGGGTGCTGGATGCTGACGATCCAGGGCCAGGCCCCTGGCAGGGCACCTGCGCCACCCACGATGCGTGTCATGCCGGATTCATAAGCCATGTTGCCATAGTAGTAAGTCATGAGGCCATAGTCAGACACCACAGCTCGGAGTCCGCAGGTCCCTCTGCAAGCAGAAAGTCATTTCCATGCTGCTCATGGCCTGCTGTGCCTCAGGCTGAAGCTCTGCCCTCTGCCCTCCCCACAAGGGCTTGCAAGCACAGCAGGCCAGGGAAGCCCATGGGGTGTGTGTCTGTCCAAGGAACTGAGGCTTCCCCATGGTGGCTGGGAAGCTGTGGCCCAGCCATGG
>VXBR01011092.1:1275577-1335040 GCA_013400215.1 Cisticola juncidis | reverse complement strand
AAACAAACAAACAAACAAACAAACAAACAAAAAACCCAAAAAAAAAAAACGAACAAAAAAAAACAAAACCCAAAAAAATATCCAGCCCCAAAAAGGGAAGACAAATGGGTTTCACCAATGTTAAATGAATCTATGGTCTACAGGAGGAAGTAAGAAAGAAATATTCCTAGTATGAACAGCCAAGGACAACCAGTATGACAGGTTGGGACCAGGCAGAGAAATGTAATCTCAGAAACCACCTGAACAATCTCAGAGTGTTTTAAGTCTCTATGCACCCCCTCTACCAGTGGAAGATAGGCACAGGGATGCAATTTGTTTTCTTTTGGGTTTAAAGAATCACAGCTTTAATACGGCATCAGGACAGTCACGGGTCACTATGTTTCATCTCCCTGAAGACTACACGTTCCTACTTCTAGGCAATATCCTTGTGCAGGTGAATCCTTAAATTACTGCATGCCATGTGTGAATGCTGGGTTTTGTCCTTTAACATGCTGAAAGTCCTGATAGATTATTATACCATCTGAAAGTCCTTTTAAAATTAATATTATTTTTGCAACACCCACTCAAAAACTGTGGAGTGTGTTTTCTTTAGTGCAGCAGAGAATATAGCACAAGTCCAGTCAACATCCTTTCAATTCCTTTTTACTGATATTTTAAAAATTATTTTTGATTGCTTTAGACATAGGAGGTTGAAAACATTTTCCTATATGTGAGTTAGAGATGTGTAATAAACAATGAGTCATGAATCAAACCCATGTCAGTGGAAAGGTTTTTTATCTTGTTCCTTGCTAACACACAAGGCTTGTTGGTAACAGCTAAATGTATTGGTTGCAATGAGGATTGCATATCCTGAGAGTAATGGGGCTAAAACAAAGTGTATTTTTGAAGATCAGCTACTTTATCAGCCATGGCTATATCAATGTCTAAAGGCAATGAGCTGTGGTTTTATTGTTCATGCCCAGTCCCAACAAGACTGAGTGTGTTTAACAAGCAGGCGGGCCAGGTAAGGAGGAGCTGCTGTTTGATTTCCTTTTCCTCCACACTGTGGGGACGTGGTGTTCTGTGGTACCTCCTCCCCGGGGCACCTGTGGCTGAGACACGACCTGGCCACCAGCAAACACAAACAAAAAATATGCAAGCCAGCCTCCTCCTGACTATTGCCTCTGCAGGGGGAGCTGCGCAGCAGCAGGGCTGGTTCTCTGAGCCGAGTGTCCTGGCTCCAGCAGGGGCCAGCAGCAGGTGCCTCAGCAGTAAGTGCAGGAAGCTGAGCAAAACTATCAATATTCTGCCCTATGGTCTGAGAAAATGCTGTGATACAAACACAAAGCAACTCAATTTAATCTAGGCAAATGCAGGGGTTGAATGGTTGAATGTGCTCTTCTATTTCCCCCCGCCCCTCCTCATTAATTTGTTTCATTTGCCACTTAGAAGGATTTGCTTCATGACACAGGGTCTGCAATAATGTATCAGGGCAGACTGATTAACTGCAGGCATGTTCCTCCAGTAACATATTAGATACTCTCCTCTCCCCCTTTCCATTCCGTTCAATCAATTACATTCAATTTACAGTTCATGGGAAAATAGAAGAGAAGAATTCCTGCCACATTTATTGGTTTATCACTGTAATTTTCCTATCCAGCCATGGATAGAACTAGTAATTGAACTAAACCAGTCTAATGAATGCTTGAGAATTTCTGTGATGCCACCATGAGCACCATTCCTTCTGACCACATGGGGCAGGTAGTGTTAGCTCCTCCTAAAAAGTTAACAGGATTGAACCTGTATTTAATTTTTGTGGAGTTTGTTGTTGTTGTTGTTTTTGTTTTGTTTGTTTTCGTTTGTTTTTTTTCGAGGAGGAAATTGTCTCGTGGTTGTCAGACCCTGTATGTTCCAGGTATTACATGCAAATAAATAAAAGGCTCACTAGTTCAATTAAAAGTGAATTGCAAATTTTGGGTTTTTTCGGCCGTTGGAGGAAAGCAAGCAAACAGCCCTCTTAACAGGGACTGCAACCTGACATAAATCTTCTGAATTCATGCTATGATATTTTAACAATTGCCTAGAGATGAATGAAGAATGCCAGCCTTTCATTTGCAGCCAACTAATTATGAAAAAAATGAGGATAGTTGACTCTTTAATTGCTCTACACTGTAATTAATTAGCAAAAATTCCCCATCTTGTTCTTTGTGGTGCCAGCACTGCTGCAGGATAATGCAGCTCGCGTGGCACACAGGGTTTGTCAGCACTGCTGCAAGTCTGGTTCAGAATGATGGTGATATTTGCCTGCTGGCAAATTCTAAGTAATTTCTCTGCCTCACTGTTGCAGGAAATTGTCAAAGACCCCAAGTTTATCCTTGGAGGAGCCACGAGAACTGACATTTGTCAAGGGGATCTCGGTGAGTGACTCCCCTGGGTGAGTGTGTTCATGTCTACACACGGTGAGGAGCAGCAGCAGTGTCCTCACACAGGAGGGGATGTTGTCCCTCCTGAACTGGGAGGAGGGACAGTGGAGCTGGAGGTCCTGCCCAGGCTCACCTGGCCCACAGCTACCTCTTGGATAGCTCCCTCCCATCCATGCCAGGGACCATCTCAGTGCAGTGAGATTCAGGATCAGGGAAAAATTTTCACTTGAGGGTACCATGAGCCCAAGGGAGTCTTTCCAGCACCTCCAGACTGAAGCACAGTCTGCCCTGGCCAAGCAGGGACACCCTCTCTGGGGACACGCAAGCTGTCTTGGATTTCAGGGAAAGTGGCAGCTAATTGTCATAACATCTCCTCTGTCCCCTTTTATTTCCCCTCTTTTCCCCTTCTCAATACACAGGTGACTGCTGGCTATTAGCAGCCATAGCTTCTCTCACACTGAATGAAAAAACACTAGCAAGAGTGGTGCCACTGGATCAAAATTTTGGGCCAGATTATGCTGGAATATTTCACTTCCAGGTAAGGTAAACATCTGTCACAGAATGAACACATCTCTGTCATTTCATGGTCTATTTTGCAGTGAGGTCGGCAGGTACTGCAGAGGAGACACTGAAAAAAGTGGGATTGGTGAGCTTAGGCTGTTGTTTATGTTTTGACAAACAAACTAGAGGGCTACGTCAGCCTCACACAGGCACAAACACAGCCAATCCTGTTCTGGGAACAGGCTTTAGAAATCATTTCACATTTTTCTGGGCACACACACCTCACTTAGGATATAATCCTTCAAGGAGTTGAACTGGGATCTGTAACAGATGTGTGTCCTAAAGGAGCCTTGAATTACGTAGTGAACACTTGTGTAGCTACATGAGTGACATTATCCTGACAAGGAGCTACAGTACAGGTCTACACATTTAGTCTTGGTGTTTCCTTAAGACAGATCACCCTTCCTAGAGGGCAGCCTTGCACGGCAGAGTGGGAACAGATGATTTACATGTCTTCTAATCAAGCCTATGATTGTACCGAACTTGCAATTAGCAATGCTGGGACACCAGACCCTTGCAGTGCCGTGCTGCCAGCAGACTCATGCACCATGCTTTCCAAACAGTTCTGGCAGCACAATGAGTGGCTGGATGTCGTGATTGATGACCGATTACCCACCTTCAAGGGCCGGCTGGTTTTCCTGCACTCAGCTGAACTCAATGAATTTTGGAGCGCCTTACTAGAGAAGGCCTATGCCAAGTAAGTCCCACTGCACATACATAATTTGCTACTTGTACATACATTATTCACAGTTTGTTCATACGGTATTCAGAATTCTAGTGAGCAGCTTCTAGCACTTGCTGCTGCCCTTGCCAGCCTGACAACTGGCACTAAGGAAAGAACACCCCCAGGCTTTAAGATATGGAGAAATGGGTGAATTAAAAATGCAACTAAGAAGGGAAGCAGAATAACCCCGATACTACTGCTTGTGTGCTCTCTGGGGTACTTATTTTGACTTCAGTGCTGTTGCTGCAATTGGACACACATGTGAGAAAGCTCTCAGACATGGATATCTTGAAAGCAGTTCTCAGAGTCAGCATGTGTTTTCCAGGTTGAATGGCAGCTACGAGTCTCTGAAGGGTGGCAGCACAATAGAGGCCATGGAGGATTTCACTGGGGGTATAGGAGAAATGTATGATGTTAAGGCGGCTCCTGACAACTTCTATGAAATCCTAGGAAAGGCCCTGAAAAAATGCTCAATGGTGGGCTGCTCTATTGATGTAAGTAAGAAATTTCAATTTCTCAAATTCTCAATGCCCTCAACTTTGAGGTTCAACGTTTTCTGGTTTGAGTTTCAGTTTTTCTCCTGATGAAGTTTGCCGCTTGCAAAGACTAGTAAATTTTTTATTGAACTAGGCAGCATGATACTCAGCTGGCTGATGGGACCCTTCATCACCATCACTGTCCATCAGAGCCTTTTTACAAGAAATGAGACCATGTGAACACCTGATCTCAGTCTGAGAGTTAAGACTGAGATCCTGGAAATGCAGATGGTGCTGAAACAAAATCACAGGGGCAGAGGAGGAATTCCACCCTGGAACCACCTAATTTTTGCTCAGAGTGAAAAACGCTTAAACTCCCCCATGTTTTTTCCCCAAAAGGGGACCATTGCACCATGGTTGAGGAGAAAGACAAGTTCCCTGTTTGCAGTACAGCTTAGCCTGGTGCTTGGAAGGGACCAGGTGGCACCACTTGCAGTCTCACTCTGAAGAGGGAGGTTCATTCACATTTTTTCCCCTGTTCCAGACCAGCAGTGCTGCCGAGTCAGAGGCCAGAACCCCATTTGGCCTTGTGAAAGGCCATGCGTACTCTGTGACTGGCATTGAGGAGGTATGTCCAGAGGCACGGGGCAGGGGACAACTGGGGAAAAGATAAGGGAGTCCCTCTCAGCCTTAGGTGGTGGGGAAAGTTATCCTGGGGTAGTTGTCCAAATTCCCATCCAGCTTTCCCTCCCACTTCTCCTGTGGCACTCCGCACCTTTTGCCCAGCTATTAACTCCAGCCTTTGCAGACTGGAGAAGCCTTGCTCCCCAGATCCTGGCACTTGATATTTTCTCTGTTTCCTTCTTCCCCAGGTGAGCTATAGGGGCCGGCAAGTGCAGCTGATAAGGATAAGAAACCCTTGGGGACAGGTGGAGTGGAACGGCCCTTGGAGTGACAAGTGGGTGCACTGTCCCTTACACACTGGCCTGGCAAAAGCCAAATCCCAGCTCCTGCTCCACAGCTGGCTTCCTGCAGCCCCAGCTGCTCCACAGGAGATTAAACCAAGAGTTTGCACGTGCCTAACAGTATTTCTGCCCTACAGCATCTCCCCCTCAGCATATCCAGAGCAGTGAAATGCAGGGATACTGTCAAGGTTGTTTAGTCCCCAAAACCTAACATTAGCAAAAATCACACCTTAATATAAATGAGATAAATTAATTTTAATACACTCACAATTGTAGAAGTTATACATTTGGAGTGATATTTTTGGTTAAATATTTACAAGCCTTTTGCTGTAGTACTTGTAACACAACAGCCATACTTTGTCCTACTACAGATAAGCTGAAACTGAGAGTGTATTATCCCCTCTGAATAACTTGCATCTCTCTATGTTTATTGTTTGGAGTTTCTATACACATCTGGAGTAATATCTTAATAATAATAATATATGTCCATTAAATGAGACCTTCTGCATGTCAAAGTTGTGGAAGGACCCCAAAACACAACAGGATTGTCCTGAAAACCAGTCAGGGTTTACTACTAGCAGTAAACAAAGTGCAAACAATACAAAATGAAAAAAATACATAGTAAAAAATCAACACTACATTCCTCTCCAACACACACTTTTCAGTACTCCAACACCCACTTTCCAGTATATTTTTGCACAAACGCATAGTTTTATTTTTGTTTCACTTTTTCTACTGAAGGTTTTTTTTTTTTTAATTCACACAGATGCAGAGGAGAGGAACCATAACCTGCCTGACTCTTTAATATTGTTGGGACATGTGTAGGACTGCTTTAAATTTCCCTTATAATGGTCCTTATAATGGCTCAGAAGTAAATGAAATGCATCCACATCAGTTCAGATCCTTTATCTTGAAGAAAAATATGGATAATTGACATGTATAATGAGTTCTTAAATCTGAAAAAGATGGAGAGGTTATGATCAGGACAGGCATCTGGCAGTTTATGCTGTTCATCAAAAAGGCTGTCTCTGCAAAGCAGAGCTCTGACTCTGCACTTGGGAGGCTTTCTGGGATGCAGAGGGGCTTGGCAGTCAGTATAGGAGCTGGTATTAACATTTTGCAATGGTTATTTTGCAATGGGAATTAAAAACCACAACACAAGGCGCCTTCTACTCTGTTAGTTTATTATGTCAGATTGGAAATACAGTAGTGCACTTCCAGGTTTCCTGAAAAGCTTTATCAGTTTTTTGTTCTGTTTTGATATGCCACAGCTGGAGTTGAAGGGAAGAGTGAAAAGGAGGCAAAGGCAACCTGGGGCCCCAGTTACTCCAGCAAATCTCTTTGTGCAGGGGAAGGATCCTATTCAGTTCCCATTGACTCAATTTTGAAAAAAAAATCTGGCCCTAAATTAACAACAAGAGAGAAAAGGATGATGATGCTACAGGTGGAATACAGATTTAAGGAGTGTGTTTACTTACTAGCATCTTGTTTACCAATAGTCCTATTATCTCCAACCCAAACACCTGAGACCAGTCCCAATGTCAATAACTTACACTGATACCTCTCTGGACCAGCTTTGGGTTCTTTGGCCTGGTGCTGCCTTTGGCTGCATTAATTGGTATAATAATAAATGAATGCCAGTGGGATCAGGAAACCTCTTGAATGAAACTGTGTTTGTGTAAGCTGCACAAATAAAACCCATGTGAGAGAAGAACAGCCTGCTGTTATGTCCAGCCAGTCATTCTGAGCCAGGGAGAATGAGTTGCCACATACCTGCAGTAAATCTTGGTTTTGTTTTCCTGCAGCTCTGCTGAGTGGCGCTCAGTCAGCCCATCGGAGCTGAGACGCCTGTCTCAGGCAGCACGGGATGATGGAGAGTTCTGGTAAGCCACGGGTTTTTAAAGTGTGGGACTCTAATCAGAAATCAAGGTGCAAATGGCCAAACAAAGCAACAAGGAAGAAGCCTTTGAGTGGCAAAATTCTCAGTTTCTGCCTAAGAGAGGGCAGGTAGAATGCTTCCTTTGTTTTCTGTGTTTCATGTGTGTCTATATCTGTTTTAATGGCAAAAGCCCTCAAAAATCAGTTTAGTTAATGGCACTGGTATTGCAAGTGCTGTGTGTCTCCTATAAAGGTAACACCCCTTAAACCTTTCCCATGAACAAAGGCCGGATATACAGAAGGGAGCATTGTATGGCTCCGTATCAGCTATGAAAAGCCTTCAGGATTCATTCTGGGCATGCACTGGAAGAGAATGAGTCCTGAGGAGCAATACTACTGGTTGCATAAAGTAAAAGAGCACCAAGATGCCTGTGAAATTGTGGAAAATTTGAAGAAAAGATGAAAATGAAATGAAATGAAATGAAATGAAATGAAATGAAATGAAATGAAATAATGAAATGAGAAAAAAAGAAACCAACATGGTGGAGATTGCTTTAGAAGTGTGAAGTGTTCTTCATGCCAAATTCATGATCTCAGACAGAGTAGATGGTTGACTTGACATGATTCCCCTATATTGACTGTGCTGTGACAATGTGTTGGGTCACATTTTCTAGGGCCAGACGCTCAATTGGTTTACACAGGTAAATCTAGAGAGGTATGCAATGGAGCTATTCCAGATTTTGCCTGCAAGTGAAACTACAGTTCAACTTCATGCCTGAGAAGTTATTTGAGATAGTCAATGCAGCACATTAAGTCACACAAAATGATTTATCCCAAATTTTGGTAACTGGAGGGAAGTAGGTCCAGTGGCTGCTCCATTACTGTATTTTTACAGAAGATATTTTGAGTTATTTTGCTATTGATATAGCAAATGCATTAGGGCATTTGTAGTTTCTTCAAAAAGCTTTTGTGTTTGTTTGGGTTTTGGGTTTGGTGGGTTTTTGTCTGTTTTTGACCTGGCTACAGCTGTAGCTTATGTGGTGAGTGTAAAGGAGACAAAGACTTTACATGGAACCCAGCTAACTCCAGCAAGTATCTCAATACAGGGCAGGAGAACTTTAGTCCTGACCATGTGATGGAGGTAAAAGTGTGCAAGCAGGCATCAAATGAACAATGAAATTAATGGGAAAAAAAGTCCCTGTTTAGATACTGTTTTCTTTGGACTTGTGAGAACTGAAGAAAATCTTCACAGTGACATGCTGAGGACGTTTTGACCTCATTAACTACCCCAAAAATATTTTGGCTATGTATTAGTAGTTCAGATTTGTCTTGTCCAGGTGCTTCTAATACATGCCTAGGGGCATCTTGTGGTTGGCTAAGAAATCAGCTTCACTCATCCTGGTCTCTTTCCTCCCAAGATCAGAGGGTCAGAGTCTTCTTCTCCCTTCATGAGTACAAACCCACAACAGCTCTAGGGAAATCAGAACAGGTGTTTTACCTCATAGAAGTAAACTCTAATGTCTAAAGGGCAACCCCTTCCTCTGCTTTGCAGCACATTTCCAAAGACCCCAAAATTGCATAGTGTGGCCAGGAAACCCAGCCATTTAGAGACAGACTTTGTTATGCTGCCGCTGCTTTAGTGTCCTGAGCATCAGAGTGAGAATTAGCAGTGCCTAGGGCTAACAATATCTGGGAATAGCTGACAAGAAAGAACAGAATTCAGCAAAGCAAACCCTGCTGTTTCTTTCCACACCAAAAGCAAGTTGTAAAATGGCCCACAGCAAGTGTAAATTAATACCATTACAGACATCGATTTGTTATGAAGAAGAAAAATGGAACTAGCTGTGTTGGATGAGGCACAGTGGGGGCTAGCTGGGTCCTATCTGCCACAGATGAACTTGCATCCTGGAGGGCTTTTGCTCTTCTGCTACTCCACTTTGTTTTTAGGCATCTGCCACAGTAGGAAAAGGATGGTTATAGAAGCTTGTGTTAAAGAGGAGATCCATTTCTGTGGTCCAGAGAGCAAGGGGGGCTCTTCCAGGTAGCAATTCAGAGCAGAGAACATATCCAGATGCCAAATTGCCCTCACAAAGTCCTAATGTATCAGCTCTTTTACAGAGGGAAGTTCAGCCTACCCTCAGGCTGCCCTCAGGTTTGCAGTATGTGTGCCTCCTGTCCTTGGGGTGCACACCTTGGGAGCTGCTGTCTCTTAGACATCTCCTGTGCACTGTTCCCTTTTGCTCAGAGCTGCACTCAGTGCCCAGTGGTGGCTGGCTCTTGCTGTTCCTTCTCTTGGCTGTTTGCTGAACTGACTCCTTGGCCAATGGGACTATTGATATCCTTTTGCCCTTGCACTTGGCTAGATAAAATCTACTGGCATATCTGCTTCTCCATGTGCTGAGCAGGCTAGTTTCAACCAGCCCAGCCTAGCAGCTCAAAACTGCCCATATTGTGGCATTTGCTCCCTCATTCCCATTGCTGTTTACATGTCTCCACCTTGGGCATAAAATATGTGCAGCTGTCTGTGGGGCAGAGTAGCAGGCAGCAGTGTCTGTGCTACCTTCAAGGGCAGGTTGGAGATATTTCTCAAGTCCAAACACACTTTATCTCTCATGTTTGGTGTATATTTTTGCTAGAACAAGGTCCCAGGCACCCATAAGGGAGGGAAGGGTGAGCAGCTTGAGCCTAGGAACCTTAGCAGAGAGTCAAATGTTACTTTAATTGCAGTGCAGACAGGTAATTATATCATAGCTTGATTAATCCATCACCATGTGTCACTGGCTGTGCTATCATTGTGCCTGACACTGAGCACACAGATGATTTGTATGAAGACACAGCTCCTGCACGTGCCAGACAATCCTTTGGTTGGGCATTTGGCAATACAGGTGCAGCCATTAAGGCCAGGATGGTGTTGGTGAAATAACTCTTTCCACTGTAGGTTTTGCGGCAGTGTCACTTCTATTTCATCTTAGACTCAATTGTAACTGAACAAAAGAAAGGTTTAGGAGATGTCAGAATGAGATGCTGACAAAAAGGAGGCTTGTGCTGTACACCACAGTGAGTGAAAGCTAGTTGCCCTCCTGCTGTATGCTGGCATATATCCATGGTCACCAAAAGTACCCTACATGAACTGGTGATCTGGGGGATAAATACTTCTGCTGGGCATCCTTCACAAAAATAAGTGGCCGCCTGTTCCTTACTGTGTCTTTTGCTCAGGATGAAGTTTGAAGACTTCAAAGTGCATTTTGACAAAGTTGAGATCTGCAACCTGACTCCAGATGCCCTGGGAGACGGCACTGCCCACAAATGGGAAGTGACCATCCACCAGGGAAGCTGGGTCCGCGGAGCCACAGCAGGAGGATGTAGAAATTTCCTAGGTAAGTACTTACCAGTTTGAAAATGAGAAGCAGGCACTGAAATCTTTATCCACCCTCAGCTACAGCTCTTCAGAGAGAAGCTCTGTAGCCAGAGCCGTGGGTGCAGGACAGTTCAGCTGACAGGAACCAGCCAAAGGGACAAATGAGGAAACTCAAACCAGGGGCTTTAAGAGTGCTGTACTTTAAAGACAAGACCTTTCTGTGACTGGCTTTTTTGAATGAACAAACCAGCAATTAACAAAATGATAAATGTTCATAGGGTCCCACTTGAGACTTTGGGGTGGAAGAGTTGATTTTTTCGGTCTCAGGTTCATTGGATCTGATTTACCTCTTGGTGACATTTGCATGAGCAGGACTAGGTTCAATAAGCCAGTTAAACTGCAGCAACAAGTGTAAAATGAGACAAAAAGCCCAGCTCAGCCAACATGTTTATGTGCCTCTGAAGCTGCATCATGGATCTGAACTGTGTTAGTGTAGACTGGTACCAGTGTTATGGGATCATTGTAGCTATGTAATTTTAACAAAATTTCAGCTGACAAATTCATTTGAACCATGGTAACTTAATAAAGTACCAGGCCTAAAATCTTTCCTACACCTAGTTCCATGAAGGTCTTTAGGATTTGGCTTATTTTTTTGCAAAGCTTAGTTGAAAGAAGTATAACGATTAATGGGAAAGCTAAGTTTGAGTGAAACCTCAGCTTCATTGTCTTTTTTGGTTTGATGGAGGTATTTTTGTGGTAGCAGTGATGGTTTATTATTCTGAGTCAAGAAACTTTCTGGTGTTCTTTACGTTGGCAGAGACTTTCTGGACAAATCCACAAATCAAGTTGCATTTGACGGAGAAGGACGATGGACAAGATGAGTGCACATTCATAGCAGCACTGATGCAAAAGGGTCGCCGTAAACTCAAGAAGCTTGGAGCTGAAATGCTGACCATTGGCTACTCTATTTATGAGGTACTCCTTTGCTGCTACAGCACAGGAGCTACACTATGGGCTTTGGAACTTTCTCCGGGTTTGTATCCCTGCCACATTTTTAGGGCCCTTGCTCTTAAAATAACTTTCTCGGTTACATCAAGTCCCATGGAGGGTGGAGTTCTCTCAGAGGAGAATTTAGGAGTCCCCACAGGGGGCCATGGTTTCCTAGGACAGACCCCTCAGCCCCATGATTCTGTCACCCCCTGCCTGGCTCAGGGAGAGGGCATACTGTTTCTTCTGAGCATCCTGGGACACACCACACACAGATGTCAGTCTCCGAGTGAGGCTGAGGTTGGTGAATCTGTTGTCACTGCTCTGTGACACCCTATCTGGGATGGTGGTGTTTAATGGCAGGGAATGTTCAAGTAGGAAGACAATGTCCCAGAGTACTCTGAGACTGCCCTCTGGGTGGGAAAGGGCAGCAGTGATGGGTCCTTCCCATAAGGTGGGAGATAAATTGCTGTAAGCACCTGAGAGAGGGAATGAGAGTCAGGATCACAGCCTGGGGTAATAACTGTGCCAGGGAGAATTTAGCTTTGTGATTAGGAAAGGGGTGAGTATGGCTTTCAGCGCATGGTGCCCAGTGCAGCACTGCCCTTTTTTCCCCTCCCAGAGCCCTGGCAGAGATGGACACTTGGGCAAAGACTTCTTCAGGTACCACCCCTCCAAGGCCAGGAGCAAAACCTACATCAATTTAAGGGAAGTATCCCACCGATTCAAGCTGCCGCCGGGTGATTACATTCTTATTCCGACCACATTTGAGCCGCACCAGGAGGCAGATTTCTGCCTGAGGATCTTCTCTGAGAAGAAGGCCATCACTGAGTAAGTCAACAGCAAGCTTTGAGCACTCCAGTCCTCTCCTGAATGTGAGGTTTTTGGCTGCTGGGGAGATATGGCTACCAGGCAGCCAGCCCTACAGCAGAGACCCAGCATAGCAAGCTCTTGATCATTTGGGGTTTTTTTGTATTTGCCCATTTTGCTAAATTTTAGGGTTTTTTCGGAGGAGTTGAGAAGGTGGAAAGATAGAGCATGACATGATCAATCTGCTGGAAGTTTGACAGGGAAGAGTTGCTAGCTGCCTGGCACTATTTGGGTCTTTGTGAATACAGCAGTGTTTACTTCCTGTTTCTTTCCTCCCAAAGTTTGTCCAAAAGGCAATTTTACATTAAAAAAGCAGACTGAGGAAAAAATATGTTCACAATGAATAATGAATAAAGAATGAGATTAATTCTTTAGCAGATGACATGCACAGCTGTGTCCTCCCTGAGACCTGCTTAATGTTTCTTTTAAGAGCTTATACCAAAATTTAAAAGTGGAGAAGTCTGACTGATTGATGAATTTTAGCTAAACTTAACGTGTTAAGTAAAAAAATCCCTGTTTTATCATTCACCTGGGGAAAAGGTAATAAGCAAGCTTCCACCCCAAGGAGCTGTTGAATACCTTCAGATACCAAATAAAGTTTTGTTTTCTCCAGGGATCTAGATGAAAACGTTGCCATTGATCTCCCTGAGGTAAGTCTACAGAGTTAAAGTAGCAAGGGAATAGCTCAGCAGAAGCTGGCACACATTTCTTTTACTGTCTTTGGCTAAACCACGTTAATTTCACAGGAATGTTACACAATTGCCAGCTTTGTGTATGTCGCTGAAATGCTAAGCTCTGCTGAATATGGTAAAAGAGCTGTAACAATCAAAATTACAATCATTATGCTTTGCATCCCCTTGAAGGCAGTTGGTGCCAGCCAGTATGAGAGATGGGTGTCAGCCACCATGTGTGCTGAAAGCACCACCCATTAGTACTGGGGAGTTCACATCTTTTAAAAGGTTATTCTTTGTGAAAAATAAGAAGCAATAGAATGTCTAATAGACCTACATTAATTCTGCATATAAATATCTTTATTTTACTTCTCAGTATCCACAGGACTTGAGAGGGAGTTCTTACACATACACTATGCCTACTGAAATGATTGAATTCTTTTTGCTTTTGAATGGCTCAGTCTGCCTGCTGAGCACTAATTGCAGCTGGGTCTGAGTCAGCTCCTGTTTAAGTGTGTCCCTGCAAATAAGCCATTAATTGTGGTGTGCCTTTCCATGGAAACAAGCTAAGCCAAGATCTAATCTGTCCCTCTTTAGTAAAACTCTTCTCCGGGGACTCAGCTAACGACGACATCTTCATTTCTGGGGTCTCAGGGCCATGATCTGCAGCGAAATAAATCTCTGCTGGGTCATGTGCTGAAGTGCAGCCACCTCTGGCTGGTGCTCTCAAAAGGGCCAGAGGTCCCAGGATGATGCCACGGGAGAGAGCTCAACAGCGCTGTGGCTGTTGGGGAGCCAAGGAAGCAGAACAGTGCAGGGTGGGATGAGAGGAGAGGTGTTTCCCAGGATGGGTGCTCTTGGTTTTCACCAAGGCAGTGGCACACTACACACTTGCCCAGGCAATGAAGGAAATGAGAGGGTGAGAGATGGCTGGGAGGCCTCAGATCGAGCAGAGTCCAGGAGTGTGTGTACCCGTATTTTAAGATGTACAGTGGTCCTAGGTGCACAGAGGGGCTATTAGCAGGAGAAATGTCACATCTTACAATTCTTATAAGGACTTGTGCGGTTGGTGTTGCAGCCTCCACACCCAGCCCCAGGCCCACAGGAAACTGAAGAAGAAAAGCAATTCCGGGCACTGTTTGAGCAGATTTCAGGAAAGGTGAGTGCAAAACACTTTGGGTCAGAACAAGATGCAAAAAGAGGGGAAAGCCTTCTGCTCCTATCCAGGGCCACATGAAACAAAGCCGACATATTTTGGGAGTATGCCTAGTTGCAGTGTGTTGTTTGAGCACCAGATGTCACCATGCCTTGTGGCTCGACGGATAAGGGTTCAGTCCCTGGTGAGCAAGCAGGAGGACCAAATGGAGAGCTCAGGCTCTGAAGGAGCCCACCTGGTTTAATGTTCAGTTGCAGCTGAGTTTTCTTTGAATCAGCAGCTCCCACCTGAGAGCTCCTGCAGACAGACTTATGCACAGCAGCACTCCTGTATTTTCCCAGCCCATAAATTTTTAGCTTTTTCTTGGTTTGGTATGGTTCTCTTTTGCTGAGTTGCAGTAAAGTATAGATGAGTGATGTTTTTGGTTTTTGAGGTTTTTGGTGTGTGTGATTACAAAATATTCAAGTCACAGATGCTTCATTCACTATTTTTTTTTGTCTGCAGGACATGGAGATATCTGCAGAAGAACTTGAGTATGTTCTGAATGCTGTATTAAAAAGAAGTAAGAGCTGACAACTTCTAAGTTAAGGATTGTATATCACTTTATAAAATCTGCCATTAAATTAATTTGCATATAGAAAATTAAAGGCTGTCTTACGACCCCAACCTGGTGTCCTTGAGCCAGCAAGGGCAGAGCCAGGAAACCATTTGTTCCATGGTCTGACCACAAGCTTGCCCTGCCTCCAGAATGATCCATGTCAGCTCAGTGAAGCCATCTCTCTATTGCACTGCCACCCTGCTGGGGACAGACAGGCACTAGGCTGGGACTTTGATGTAGCTCCTGATCTTGCTACAGGCCCTTTCTACAGGGGAAAACCTGTCACTCCCTGCCTCATCTCCTGATTTACAAATCAAGGACAGTATTTCCTGTCATGTCTCCAGTAAATGCATCTCTGTCTGGACTGAGACTTCTCTGTAGTGAGAGCTGCCTTCATCTTCCAGTTCACAGGCTGTCCCACAATGAGGACTGAGTCAGCTATCTCTGCTCAAGAGTCCTATTTTCTCCTTTCTGTTTGTAAAATACAGCTTTGCTCATGATTTCTTTCCTGTTGATCTTTTTCAGCAAAGAACATAAAATTCAAGAACTTAAGTCTCGTTTCATGCCGAAATATCATTTCTCTTATGGATGTATCCTTTCAAATAAGTGCCTGTGAGGTTAAATGAAGAATTAATATAATTGTCCATAACATTATATGTCATGGAAGTCAGAAAGAGATTTGGTAATGTCATGGCAGATCACTACCCAAAGAAAACAAAAATACATGACTGTTCTATCCTGATTTTTATTTTGGAAATTTAGGGTTAGGAGTTTCAGGACAAACTGTTTTCTATTGCAGAGTAGTGCATTTTTCAAGCTGTGGTTTATTTGGAAGAGACCTAGAAGACTTAACTCCAGAAAAGTCTGTTGTCTGGGGAGCTAAATTCACCAGAGTTGTACATGCAAGTTATGGGTCAGAAATCAAGGATCAGCAGTGGTGAAAATTGCTGACATCAAAGCTCTTTTTTGACAATTATTTTAAAAACTGGAAAATCTTCTCCTTCAGCTAGTTCCTGGGACTCCAGGAAACAGACATGTGGGTGAGAGTTGTCTGTCCAAATTTAGGAATTTATGGTGTAGGCATCAACATCTAAGCCAGCTTTCTAGACTTTCTTTGTAGATAGCAAATGGGGTGGTGTAATTAATTGTTCTGGATGTACCTAATTGATGGGTGCTAAATGACTGCTCAGACATCAGGTGAGGTGAATCACAGCCCTGGTGCTTCCCCACCAGATTTGTTCTTTGAGGAGTTCTGGTTCCTGCTGACTTTTCTTAGCATGGCTTCTCTTCAGGTAGAGCTGCTTTTGCAGTATGCTTTCCCAATAAACAGTTTTGTTACACATGAGCCAAAACTGTCCTACCAAGGCAGTTTGGTTTATGTCTTGCTTGTTCAGCTGTCTTTTGCTTTTGTTGCCTTGGTCTGTGACAGAAGTAACATCCATTCAAACACTTCTAAGAGAAAACCAAAACAGACAAAATTTTATCCTGTGAAATCTAGTTCGTAGTATTAAATATTAAAATTCAATGTAGATTAGTCACCCTGCACATGCAATGAGGAGTAGGGCACCAGTTCTAAATTTCCTTGCTTAAAAACCAAGCCTCAGTAGGGAGCTGGTCCATGATCCATCTCATCCTTACATGGTATTGGCACAGAGCCAGGGCCTGCGCTTGACCCTGGAGCATGGCAGCAGTTCTAGAATTGCTATTTAGGATACAATTAAATAGTTTCCGTGATTTGCAATGCTTCCAAGCAAGTCTTTGCATAGTTTTGAATAAATGGGGAGACATCTCTTCCTCTGCTTTGGAAGCACGAGGAACGCAGACATAATCATGGCACTCTGGACATGCTATTTGGAGCACAATGGAGGAGCAAAACCATAAAAATGCAAACCCAAGTCAATACTGGCACAATCTCCTCTGTGTCACATGCTACTGAATTCCCTGGCAATGGTCACCATGTGGTGGTGAGGAGCAGGGACAGAGTTCTACATGATCAAGGGAAGAAGAGCCTGCCTGGGTGAAAAAAACGCTTTGCAAAAGTGAGAAAGTCCTTGGGGTCTGTGGGTGTCCTCAATAATGTCAGCACAGGTGCTCAAATAACAGCAGGTGTTAGCTCGACCCCACTTGGCCTGTTTTGACCTTTGTGAATGTTCGCTGAGCCAGTGTCCATCTGAGCAAGGGCTTTGTCCTGGCAAGATGGAAAAAGGGAGGGGAATGGGATCATTCCTTATTTAGCATTCCAGAGCAGGTGCCTCAGCCTGGAAGTGAACTGTGGTTGGGGAGCTTCAGTAACTAAGAGAAATAAATCCCTCACTTCAGGCAGAGGAAAGGCCAGGAACATTTAATTGTTGCCTCCTAGAACTGCTATATAGGCATTTATTTCAGACCATAAGGACCAGATTTTGCCAGTCTCACCCCACTATTCACATTAATTTTTGTTTGTGCCATTACAGTACAGCCTGGTTTAGATAAAATTACTGAACAGCACATTGGTTGACGAACTCCTTTGGGTACAGTAGCAATTTGTTTTAATGTGGTAGTTTAATTCTCTGAATCATTTATATCCCATTTACACCCAAAACTGTTCTTGCCTTGAAATAATCTTTCTTTCTCATGTAGTGCCTGAATTGCTCAGCTGTGTTTTTATATCACATAATGTTCCTGCAGTATCACAGCCACAGGCATGACTGTTACTGCTGGAGCTTTACCTCATGAGAAATCCCAATGGCAGTTTCAGCAGCATCATAGGCTTTCCAGTCAACTTAACATTTTCTGCTTAAAGGAACTACTCTGATAAGTTCTGAATTTGGATTTTCATATAACGAGTCCTTTTCCTTAGTTCAAATTACCAGACCAGTGGCAATGGGAAACTGGAGTTCAGTGAGTTCAAAGTTTTCTGGGAAAAAATGAAGAAATTGATAGTAGGTGACATTATCCACTGTAATTTTTCCTCCATTTCATGAACATTTTATTAGGTATATGCAGACAAAAATGGAGACAGGAGTGTGTTCAAGCCATGAATTTTAACACAAAACAAATGTTTTAAAAGCATGAGGTTTTTTTTGGATAGTCAAAGACATTCTTAGCTTTCCATGATGATAAACCATAAGGGTTTTCTAGAAATAACTGAGATTTTTGTAAGCTAATCAACTATGTTTGGGATACAGAATGCAATGGATACAATCAAAAGGAAACTTAAGGAATTTCCATAACTGCTGTAGCACAGAAGAAGAAAGTGATGATTCATGACTAGTAGGAAACAATCATTTCCTAAGTCACTGCATTTTCATTAGTGATCTCTCAGGAGTCAACTGTACTAAGTCTGGGAAAGTGCTGATTCTAATTTTAAACACATTTCCCTGCCACTGTATATGAATAAGTAGGCTTGCAGAATCAATCACAGACTGAATATTCAAATAAAAGACATTATAATTGTTTCCTTATGGCCATTAATAGGTTTTTCTGAATTCATGCTTCACCAAAGCATTCAAAATATGCAGTTCTTTGAGTCTTGTCTAGCCTGTCAGAAATGGACAACACCACTTCTGGGTACTAATGCCACATCTCTTTTAACAAAGGACACACTATGTTTTAACAAGAGGCTTGAGAAATCCTTGTATCCTGTAGGAAGATTTGCACATGTATTTGCTGGAAAATTTTAGGCTGAATGTGACGACAGCTCCAAATAACTCATATTCCAAAGGAGAGTCATAATTGTTGTCTCAATAAAGGGGAATTCAACTCCAGCTTGAGGACTGCTTAACATATAGGTCAAAATTCAAGCTGTTTGACCAGTTTTCTTGGTTGTACCGTGAATGTGTCTATTCAAACCTTTTATACTTAGAAGCAAATGAGTAAGTGACAATATTAACATCATGTTAAACTGTTTGTCTCTAGTGTTCAGAACTATGGAGAAAAACATAAAAGAAGATTAAGAGAAGGTGTCAGTTAAAAGACAGAGAACAATGCATCTTTCTAGTTAAAATAATTTTTTTTAAAAATCATGGCATTTTTGATGAAGAGCAATTCGGTGTTTTTTGATGCTTGGATTTGGCAGTACTTGTTTGAGTCACTGCAACCTGTTCATATGACAAAGAGAGCTGGGACCAAGATTTGCTCCTCCATTATAAAATCAGACAGGATCTAGACCAAAGCCTTGTCAGCTTTCTTAAATGCTTATATTATGCAGTTGGAGATAAACACTTTGTCTTTCTGTGCCACATCTGTGCTCCCTTTCATAGGCCAGCACTGAGCTTTCTGTGTGCTCCTTTTATAACAGAGTATCTTTCTTCAATTTGACTTTGATAAATCTGGCTCCATGTCCTCTTATGAGCTTCGTGGTGCTCTTAAAGCTGCAGGTAAAACAAGCACTGCACTTTATCTGATAAACCTGTTGGGCAGATCAGCGTGGGTGAAGAGGACAATCACACAGGCCAGGTGCTCCTGAACAGAGAGGGGGTCTAAAGCCAGAGAGAACCTGGGCACATTGAGTAGGGTAGTTTTGCCCCAGATAGCCCCAGTCCTGAAGGGCAGGCAGTCAGAGCAATCTCTGTATTTTATTGAGCTCTGTTAAACCCAACAGGGCTGCACATGTGCAGGGTTAGATCCTGAAACAAACCATTTCAGAGTCCATCTACATTCAAGGGTTGAAGGAATAGTGAGTAAACTGCTATGAAGAGGAATCACTGCATTAATATTTCATCACAAATTATTTTTATTAAAGCAGATAATTTCACAGAAATCCCTCAAATTCAAGAAGACAGAATGGTCTCTCATGTATCACAATGTTCATGGACTAGAAACTGCAGTGCCTGAAAAATATTTTGTTCAGAGTTTGTTACTCATTGAGGCTTAAGGAACTTTATGGTTAGATCTCTTTCTGGACAGATGTATGCCACAGAGTATCCTCCCATTAAGTGGTTTTCAAGATTAGTTAGTAGAGGTCTGTAGATTCCCCCTGATGTGTGAGGTTGCTCACTTTTTCTTTGTATGTCTTTGGGAAGGATACCAGCTCAACAATTACCTGCTGCAACTGATTGTCCTCAGATACTCTGATGAGCAGTTCCAGATTGAATTTGATGATTTTCTGAACTGCCTAATACGCCTGGAGAATGCGAGTCGTGAGTATCTTCTTCCTTTGGAATTTCATCCCTTTTTAAAAAGAAATTGTTCTGCTTTCGGCTGTTGAGCATGTTGCACAATATCTGAGACCAAGTTCAAGGCTATCAGAAAGGAGCTGTGTTTAGCATTTGCATTTGGGATGGCTTTTCTCCTGTAACGTGAAAAATGTTCTGCTGCTAATGGAAAATTTCCCCATGTGAATACAGCTTGCTGCATAAACTCTGCAGCAATGTTGAAGGCATGTGAAGAATGCTGGTAAAGTCCATGTTGTAACCCTTCTTGTGGCTCACCCAGGAGCTTAATTTGGGATCATGCAAATTCAAGATTCACATTTTACTTGTGCCTCATGGAAAGAGAAATTTGTCATGTGCTTGGGCAGGTATCTCCTGTACCTTTTACATAACATGTTCCCTTTTGGGTTCAGATGTGGTTCCCTGTACAAGAAGGCACCCACAGTCTCAGTTCACTTCTGGCACAGGGTCACTCTCGTTACAAAGCAGCATTAGCAGAGATAGGTTAAAAGGCTGGATAAATGGCTCTATGAAGTGATCATTAGTGTGGCTCTGAATTCAAATAGCACTCAATTCACTCTATGAGAAGAAAAATCAACTTTCTTCACTGATTTTTTTTGCTTTTGTCCTTCTCTTTGCTTTCTGGCTTGACTGTAGCAATAGAAATATTAAATTTCTGAGAGATAGAAGTTAAATAAGATATATAAAGAAATGCAAATTGCTTGGCTTGATTTCAGAGTATCCTCCAAATCTGACTGTTCAGCACATTCAGGACACCTCTTCCAGACAAGTCCTGAAGTGAGCCTTGCATAAAGGCCTTAAGTCAGCAAGACATGTCCTCTTGCAAGGACTTGGCCCTGTCAGAGGAGCTACCACCACCAAGCAATCCTGAGCAATCTGCCTTTGTGCCAGGCCTTCCCTCTCCTTGGCATGGCCACTGGTCTCTGTGGGGTGGAGAGCTGGTGTGTGAGTATGGGTGAGGGGGATTTACAGCACTGCTGTCTGTTTCTCATTTCAGGAGTATTCCAAGCACTGAGTGCGAAAAACAAGGAGTTCATTGACCTGAATATAGGCGAGGTATGACCACAGATTCATAAACATTGACCAGATGATGGGGTTTCTCCAGAGCTTTGTCCTCTTCTAAGAGCTGGTGTATTTCTGCAAGACACTTCAGGTGTCCATGAGAGTTCAGGGGGGTATCTGCCATAGGTTTCACCATGGCTGGAATTTTACAGCCCACTACAGCCCACCAATTGATTAAAACTCCTCCATGCCTTTTCCTTCCTTCCTCGCCCTTGGGCATATTGACAGCTTCCCATGCCCCTTTCTAGTTTCTCTGTTTTTTTTTCCTTCCTTGGGTGCCAGGTTTCAGTGGGGTAAAGAGGAAGGAGCAGATGAGGATGAGGAGGGGGGGTCTTTCACTCCCCTTCAATCCCCCAGGAATTCAGATTAGCCTCGCCTGTGCATGTCTATCATTTTCTTCTCACACTGCTCAGCACAGCTTTCTTATTTTCTTGTGCTCTCCTTGTCTCCCTGTTGCTGTGAGCTGTCTCTCATTTCACACTAAGCCAAAGCTTCCTGGGGGAGGCACAATGAATTCCCAGGGAAAAGAAGTGTGGGAACCCATGTGGACGGCTGGGATGCATAACTGTTTCCAGCATCTAGTGCTTGGAGAGCTTTGTCTTATTCCCTCCTGCTGGCTGAGGTCTCTCCTTAATGACAGGATGCAAAAGCCAAGTGAGCAAAGGTCCTTTTCACTGTATGGGGTCAAGTCAGAGCAAAGCACTGCTTTGGAATGGCTCTCGTTTGGGGAGGGAGAAGAGCCTGAAATACTTTATTGTAAAGTTGATCTTTTTCTGATACTAGTTTATCAACCTGGCAATGAACATCTGAAGAAGCCCGATTTGGATGCCAGGAGTTCCTTTTGACTTTGCTGCCAAGACTTTTGCCCCAAGAGCTGAGGTCCCCTTCACATGCAAACTTCACCAGGAGATTTCCTGCAGAGAAACATGCATGCTGCCCCTTCTTTCTGTTCTCCAGCTCTGTGGATGAGTTCATCTGTCAGATCATGTGTTTTTTGTAGAGCCTGATACTGGATTTGGCACTGAGCACATGCCCCTCAAGCAGGCTGAAACTGTTGTTCCTGAGTGACCACAGGTTTTTATGAAATAGGATTGTGTTTAGACTACAGTCATAGACTACAGTGATTAAAAGTCTTTATTGCTGCTTGGCTACTGATTACTCTAAGGTGCTTTTGCAAATACAGAGTTCCATAAAGATTTTTCAGTTTGGAATTTATTTCCAGGCATAATGTGTGGCTACATGATGAGTACCCCATCGCAGCCACAAGAATTGCAGTCTGGTGAACTGTGGACAAAGAAATACTAGGGACTCTATGGATGAAAAGTCACTTCTTAATAGTTGTGGTCCCAGGTCCAGGGTTCCTTAGAAGGATGCTTAAGCTAAGTTTTGACATTCATCACCAATATACTTTAGGGAAAAATTATTCCATCTCTCTGTTTCTTAGTCCTCTCTCTGCTACCAGCAAAGTTCCTCTGCTTTGCATTTTGCTCTGTAGCCAGAGAGTGTCCCACAGGCCCATCTCTGCAGAGTAGCACACAGTTCAGAGAAACACATGGCCCTGAGACAGTGAGCACTTGGATGGGACCATTTTCCTCCATGGAGTCCAAAATTGTGTCCCACACCAACCACGCTCCAGAATAACAACTGTAATCATTTTAGATTAACTAAATGTACCCATTGGTAAGGTCCTGGTCTCTGCAAATGCTATTTTGCATCTGTGACTTATACAATATTATTCATATGATGTGGGTAGCCAGTGCTGACTTAAAAAATAACAGTAATAGCAGCCAGGGACTTAAGAGGCCTTCATAGGATTTGTTTCCATGATAATCTTCATAACTTCTGTCTATTTTATAATGAATCAACTGTCTGGCTTTGTTTTCTAAAACCTTTCTTGCTGTGTAACAGATGGCCCTAGGCTAGACTTGCATTCCCTACTGCCTGGGATCCCTGAGACAGACAGGGTTTTGTTTTCTCTAGATTTAGACCTCATGAACAGTTCAGGAAGGAAAATCAAGCTGCAGAAAAAGTGAAGCTCAAACAATGAAAAACCATACAGATCATAGTGTTTAAAATATCAACTTTCCTTTTTTCTAGCAGTTACAATGTTATAACTATGCAGAAAATTCTCTGGGGCTAGCTGGAAGCAGAACAAAAGCTGATGGTTGCAGTATTTGATTAACTGAGGTACTCAGCCCCATGAGGTGTATTGATTTTCAGATGTGCTGATTGTATGCCCTTTTACAGCACCAGAGACAGCTGTCCAAATTTGTGAGTTTGGATTAAAACCTAGACTGTCCTATGAACATTCAGCCACACATTTGAAACAAAAAAAATCCCCATATCCCAGATCCTTAGCAGGTTCACTGCACAAGCTTAGATGTGGATACAAATTTGTTGTAATATACCATTGTTCACATGCCATGAAGAAGAAAAGACATGTCTCAATACCTGGCATTGCCAGTGCAATTCTCTGTTCCTCTCCACAGAGCTGGTGTTGTCTTGAGAAATCAGGATCACTATACAAAAATTATAAATAAAAGTGGGAGTAGTGAGATACCGGCAAAAGTCTCCTTGGCTTTAAAAACAAAATTCATGCATTTAAGAAAAAAAACCTGAGGCGTTTTCTGCCCACTCAGTGAAGTTGCCTGGAAGGAACTTGAGAGATGACATCTGAGTTCTTTAGGAATCAGCCTCTTTCTTGGGCAGCCAACTCTCTGCAGAGAGCTCAGTCCCAGTCCTGCCTTGGGGCTTACACAACACCCACAGCCACAGCAGAGGGCACATAAGGAGTTAAGCACAAGAGAAGTTGTAGGTACAACCGGGATGCTCCATGGCCACTCAGACTCTGTGGCAGCACAGTCCCTGGCTCACCCATCTCACTGGAAGGATATTACAGATGCCTGTGCTGAAAGCCTCACCAATATCAAGTAAAGAAAAGTAATTGTTCCCCCTTGTCCTATGTGCTAGACCATTTCCTTTCTGCACTGCAGCAAGGCCCACCTTAAAAAGGGAAGAGTAACTCTGGCAGTAATTTCTGCAGCTGGAGGAGGATGGAGGATTATACAGTCCCTGGTGAGGTGAGGGTTCCGTGTGCTGTTGCACTGTTCGTGTGAGTGGGGGAGTGAGGGTTTGATTTCACAGCCCCACCTGAACACAATCATCCTTCTCAGCCCTGCACCCACCTGGTGTGAGAGCCAGAGAGCAACTTTGCCCAGAAGCAGGAGTTTGGGCTTGCTGGTCTTCCTTTCTTTTAATCAAGGACTTTGAAGATCTTTCTGCCCTCTCTGACATGCGATGAGGTGCAGATATAATTGGCTCTGTACCATTACAGGAGCTATAGCAAATCCCTTCTGATGCTCTGAAAGCTGTGAGTGGTACACTCCCTAATGTGCTGCACACAGACCTTGTTAGCAAGAATGGCTCATGCTGGGAAGCCCTGCCTTGCCTGCTAAATAGCAACGTTAATGGGGAACATGAGAGTAATTTTTCATAATTATAGGAGTGGAAAGAACTAAGAATCACTTAGCTATGGGGTTGCAATCTGAGCGTACTTTCCCACTACCTCACAAAATAAAAATCTCACCCTAAATCTGCTGCTAAAGCCTTAGGTTAGATGTTAGCAGGGGCTGGCTGCTGCCCTGGAGCTGATTGACTCACCTCTGCTCCCCTGTGTCCTCTCAGCCACCTCAGCACCCCAAGATGTTGGGCAGTGCTCCGAGACATGGCACATTTCTGAGTTTGAGGGAACAACATCAACTCAAGGCGTAAGTCTTTTGTGAGGGTGTTCATTTTTGGGTTTGCCCCAAGCTCCACCACCTCCACCACCTTAATCACCATGATATGGTAGATTTGGCAATGGCATTTTCCTGCCTTGCAGTAGGTTTTCTTCCTAGCCTGTTGCTGAGGCCAGGAGGGAGACATAGAGTGAAAACTACCATGAAAAACTGCCTTAAAAAAATAAAAAATCTGAAAAACTGAAACAGTGTTCTGCCTTTTCTCTATATAAACAGAGACACAAAACATCAGTAAATACTGTGGGCACAAGGGTGGTTAGAAGTATCCCCCACTTCTTCAAAAAGCTCCCAAACAGTGGCTCAGCAATGCTGCATCTTCATTTTGGTTTGGATTTTTTCTCTTTTTTTTTTTTTTTCCCCTTTGGTGGGTGTTCTGTGTTGCTCTGTTTGTTTGTGGTTTTGGTGGGTTTTTTGTTGTTGTTGTTGTTTTTTGTTTGTTTGTTTTGGTTTTGTTACAGACCTATTTTAAGCCCCACTAGGTCTTTTGGAAGCCTGCAAACTCATTTGTCAGCACAGGTGGTGCAGGAGGCATTGCTGGGGGAGTGAGGGGAAAAGAAAAAAAGTGAAATCTGGCCATCCCACTGCTGGCAAATCCTCTATATTGTTATGCTGTGGCTTCAGGTAGGAGAAATGCTAGAAGTTATGTGCCAGTTCACGCCATTTGTAACAGTTGTGGTTGCTCCCAGTCATTAAAATTAAATATTTGTGGATAGAAATGAGTTATCTAAATGATTTTCATTTGAACTGCATTATCTCTCCACTAGTTCCCTACCTCCCCCCTGAAATATGTGAGCCTTTGTGCTTTTTGACTTGTGGCAGCATATATTTTGGAAGCACATCAGAGTGCTGAGGGCAGTTTGCAATGTTCCCAGCAAGGCTGGAGCTTCAGCATTTTAAAAATTAATTATAAATACTTGCTGATTGAGGTAAACACACAAGATGTCAGCAATCGCCAGCAGCTATCTTTTGCACGTCAGGCACTTATAAGGGCAAGTGTGTCATAAACTGCTCTCCTAAAATCTCTTATTTTCATCCTTTGTCCTTTGCATGACTCTGCAAAGGAAGTGAGCTCCACTGAGCAGGATTTGGCCTCCTGGGCAGCCTGGATGCCTCTTTCAGTATTATCCACAGAGGCAGAGGACTCAAACAGGGCAAAGATAGCAGCAGGCTATTAGACACATGCCTGTCCTTCTCTGGCCCAGGGAATATATAGCTGTAACTCTTAACTGCCATTTTAACCCCTTTTTTAGTTAAAAAGCCCTCAACCAAAGTAAGATGGTGTATTCATCTCCCCCAAGTATATAGCAGAAATGCTGAATATTTTCCTTGAATATACTTGAAGATGCTTTTTTTCCTGGTCCTTCAGAGAAGAAAAGGCATTTATCACAGATCCAAAAGGTGTCCATGTTTCATTTGCCCCCAGGGACGGATGGAGCTACATGCCCTGCCTGCAGTGCAGTGTTTGCCGTGCATGAGGGCCAAATTCCCTCACACCTTGGGAGAGGCCACCCAGGAAAACCAGGACAGGCATGGGGGTCCTCTCATGAGTGTTGTGTGGCCACCTCGCCTGGCAGACAGCCCCCCCAAGGACACAGCCCAGCCACTGCCCTGGTGAGGGGGGCAGTGCCAGCGTTTTGTGACAATTTTATCCAGTTGCTAAGCAGCTGGGTCCCAGGGACACAAATAAAGTGAAAACAAAATGTCCCGAGGGAAAGCAGCCACTTTGCTCTGGGAGGGCACTGCAGCTGCAGCCCCACGGCTTCCTCTGCCCTCCTGGCTCAGCTGCCCACGGTTCTGAGGGGCTGTGCCAGGGCTGAGTGAGGGGCATGGAAACTGCAAGGCTCTGGGAAGGGGCTCTGGCAGCAGGATCCAAGCTGGGCTTCTCTTCTCAGGAGGGTGAGAGCCCACCCCTGCCTGCAGAAGGCTGAGGGCACACACCAAGCTCTTCCAGCCCCCCAGCTCCAGCTGTGTCTGTGCAGGGCTCCAAGCACTGCTGGGGCCAGAGAGAAAATCTGTGTCCAACTCTTTAGCCCAGCACTCAGGGCACCCACTGCTGGGATGCAGTTTCTGTGCCTCTAGACTAAGTGTTTTATGGCAAGCATTCTCCTTGTCTGAGTAGCAGCACCAGCAAATCACACTTTCTAATGCTTGCATACTCCCTCCATCCTTGACCTCTCAAAGAACTGTTGATGCCTTGGGAAGGCTGACCTGGAACAGAGACTGGACAGTGCTAAGAGAATAAAGTAGGTATTTATTAAAAGGCCTTTAAGGACACACCTTGGGCAGTACAAGAGCCTGGCCAGGGCTATACCCAAGGTGGACTTAAAATGGTCACAAAATGGATGGCCAGTCAAGTGGTCTCACACTTCTACAAGTTTTGGTCCATTTGCATATTGGGGTTAGTTCTCCAATTACAGCTTCAAGTTATGAAGTCCCATCCTTCTTGTTTCTCTGTTCAGCCCACCGTTGTTTGTGCTTTTGGCCTGAAAAATTGTAACAATTGTCCTTGGTCTCCATCTGGAAAAGGATTTGTTTTGTCTACCTAGTCTGTGGAGAGAGCTTACTAACACTTAATTTGAGGCTCAGAACTACACCTCTAGGCAGCACAGAATCTGAAAAACATGAAAGCTAAAACTTAAGGCATCGCTGCCCAGTTTCATTGCAAGGCAGAGTAGCTCTGGGACAGGGAGCTGAGAAGATCCCAACCATCACACTACGGTGTCTCAAATCCCAGTGATTAGAGCTGAAATAGGAGATCCTGATTCAAAACCCTTGAGTAATTCAAATAGCATTTACCTCTCTCCAGTCTCCTCTGGTTGTCAGACACTCAGCCCTTCTGCACTGGTTTAATTTAACACACAGATTCAAGGCTGTCATTCATTCAGGAAATAATCTGCGGGATCTTATTTCTCAAAAATTTGTGGAGTCTCCCTCACTGGAGATGTCTAAGAACTGCCTGAACACCGTCTTGTGCCAGGTGCTCTGGGATGACCCTGCTTGAGCAGGGAGGCTGGACCAGATGATTCCCTCTGGTCCCTTCCAACCTGACCCATTCTCTGATATATCATCAGGGCATTTTAGGACACAATACCGTGTAACAGAACTATTTATCGTACTAAGGGGAGCCAACACAAATCTCCAGGGATGCATTCACATTGCACTACAGCCCCCTTGGTCATCCAGCAGCAGGCTGCCAGCCTGGGCATCTCAGCATCTGCTCCAGCTTGAAAGCAGATTATCTGGTGCCAGAGAAAATGGATTTATCATGACTGATCCCATTCATTTCCTAGAGGACATGCCAAGTGACTGAAATAGAAATGGGGTCAGCAATTAATAGGGCAGCTCTCAGTCACTGTCACCGTATGTTGATATGATGATGGCTGGTTTATCTATTTACCTGATAAATAGCTTACTGAAAATTCTACCAGGACATGGGTCAAGGAGAGTGGAGACAAAACCTAAGGGCGATGTACAGACACTGACATCCTCATATATTTCTTCTCCAGAACTGAAGCTTGCATAAATATTTGTCCCATTTCAGAGAGTGTTTCTTCATGTCCCTGGGAAAAGTGGAGTGGATGAGTCAAAATCAGCTGCAGCGTCAGCTGAGCTTTCTGCCCTACCAGGTTCAACTGGAGACTGTCTGACTTTATTCCTTACAGAGACATCATATATGATGTATTTTCTTGAACTGGGATAGGAAAACTTTTGAGCACAAGAAACGGAGATTGAGAAGTTTCTTAATAAATGTGCCGTGTCACAATGGCAGGAGGCCAAGCTGTAGGTTAGGTTGTTGGAGCCAGGAGCTCTGAGACATCTTTAGTCCTGCCATGACAAAGGCTGTTTCAGTTTCTGATCCTAGTAATAAGTCCAGCTTTCTCTGCACCTCACGGATAATACCTCTCCAACAGAACCCACAGCACTCTTTTAGAGAGTTGTTATTCCTTCCTGAGGCAGGAAATTTCAAGCTTGTCAAAGCACTTTTCTGAGCCAACAAGAACTACAGTAGAAAAATTTTGACCAAAACCAGGTTCACAGCTGGCTGGGAGGCTGAAAAAAAGTCACTGTGCAGTTTTCACAACCCCTGGGGAAAAGATATGTAACTCTGTGAGGAAAAGAAAATGATCTCTGGGCTGAGTGTGGGATGGTGAATCTGCAAGGAGCTGGAGAGTGATGGGTCCCTCAGCTTTGCAGTCTGCAAACATTTCACGGTGAGTCTGGATTAACTGGGTAGCACTACAGCTTGTCTGGCCCACTAGGGAGCAAATGTGCTGCTCCCTTCTTCCAGGATGATGAAAGAGTGTAAGACATAAACAGCCACAATGATTGTGGGTTTAAGCCTTGGGAACCAGAAGCAAAGGCTCCATCACCACCCCAAAAGTTCTGAGAAGAGACTCATGTATCGGGGGGCTGAGTGTCTCATAGAGCTCACTGATGGCAAGGAATGATGTATGGGGCAAATCCTTCTAGGTGAGGAAGGCTGCCTGTATGGAGTTTTTGGGATTGGGGCACTTTTCTTATTTCAGCCTATAGAGACCTTTGGTAAAACCATTCAGTCTGATTTATCAAACACTTATGGATGGCACTGGAAATAAACTTTCCCAACTGTGTACAGATTTTCCATTTAAACTGCCCTCATGCTCATCAAGGCATATCCTCGAGGACAGCCACCTAACTTCTGCATTTCCTAAAATAAGATGCCTATTTGTGAGTATAAAAATCTCCCACAATGCCAAGGCCTATGTGAAGAGCTGCACACACAGAGCAACTTTGCTGCTGGGATGCAGCACCCCAGACACCCTGATGAGGATGGTGTGAGGGGCTGGGCAGGCAGCAGCTGGAGCACACTCCTGTGGCTGGGTGCAGGGATGTTCCCACAACATCCAAAGCATGGAGACAATGCTCCTGCAGAAGACAAACACAGCCCTGTCCTCATGTCCCTTTACAGAGCACAGCAAATTTCTCCATTACCATGCCACACGTGGGACCTAAGATGGCCCAAGAGACACCATTCATGGCTTCTTTGCCCTGCTTATGGCAGAAAGACATGACTCATGATTTGGGCTAACTGAAAAGATGCTCTTTGCCTCATGTAGGGTGGAAATCATTCCACTGCTGCTCAGAATTTCAGTCTGGATTAGAAAGACGCCTTCCTTGCTGGCTTCTATGATTACTGAGAATATCCATTAAATGGTATTAGAACAGGTCTTCAGAAAACTGAATGCAAATAAAGACCAATCCGAATTTATTATTTTTGAAGTCTATACCATGTTGATGATTTCAATGTTCCTGACTCATGGTTTGTATATGTCTTGATGTGTCGTTACCACTCCTGACATGAAATAACCCTACACTGGCTTTGTTTACAGGCAAGGATTTCCTTCCCTAATAAATGATTGAAAGTGTTCAGTCAATTAACTCTCCAGAGTCGTTAATTTGGTAGTTTCCTGATCACTAACAGCCAGTTCTTGAAAAACATTAACAACAAACTACTCCAAGAGTGGAAAGTTCTGGTTCAGACCTATGAAGACCTATGAAACATCACTTTTCTAATGCTGCATTATTTGAGCAGTACTCCTTTTCTCTCCATAGTCTCTTTGCTCTCGGGCATCTCTCAGATGGGGAGATAGGGAAGGGAGATATGGAAATCTACTGTTCTAGAATCATGTTACTATGTATGTTAAGATAGGTTTATATACTTTATATAAAATATGTAATACAAATTATGATTTTCATATAGAAATATACATGTGGTTCAGGTACCTGTAGCACAGCTTGTGTACAAGGCTTCAGTCACAACTGCCAGTAGTGAGGCAGCTGGTCCCTTGAAGGAGCTGACAGCAACTTTTGGTTCTCTGTGCATGGATTACCCAATTTCACAATTAACTGGGAAAGGGTACCAAAGCCCCTTCTGTGCCCTGCACAGAAGATCACCTGTAATCAGCTGCTCTGCAGGTCACTGTGAAAGCTGCAAACCCGGCCTGCAGTGGGACATCCTTAGTGGAGAAGCCTCCTTACTGCCTCTGGGTGAAGGGCAAGTCTAGGTGTGTTTGCAAGGCAGGTTAAAAATAAATGAACAGCTCTGGATCCAAGAGCATAAAGTGCATCCAGCAGCAGCTCCAAAGCTCCAAATGTGCACCTTGGCAGGCCTTGTGGAGGTGCTGCCTCTGTTTCTGTCAACACGAGCACCAGTGAAATGCCGGGTCTGCCTTCCCCTGGAGCCACAATAAGCCCCTGTTTCCCAAGCAATAAACATTTCCAGACTTCAGGGCAGCAGCTGCCTGCCAGAACCACAGAACACAGAGATGTGAGGCTGAGCTCCCTTGCTGAGAACTGGGAACTCTCTGAGAAAGGGCCACCAGCTACACAAGCTGGGATGTGCCCAGTCCTGTCCCATGGTGTGTGAGTGTCCTGAAACACCCATGGGCTATAGAAAACTCTTTCTCAGGCAGCTTGGCAGCCTTTTATTTTGTAAGTGTATTTTGAATTTAAGTTTCTCCATAAACTCTTCTGCTTCAGCAAGGACTTGCCTTTATTGCATACCAGTGGGCGCCACCTCTGCAGGACACCTCAGAGTGGGAAATGATTTGGGGCTGCTGGTGGTAGACTGGGCAGCCACAATTTCATTCCACAGCAGCATTCCTGTGCAGGTCTCAGCATGGATCCTATCACAGTGTGGGGACATTTACTCCACCAGCAGCCTGTGTCTCAGCTGGCATCCAGAAGGGCATCTTTGCCACCATCTCCAGTGACTTACAAAGGTCTATTTCTTGGCCTTCCCACCATGAGGCTGCTTCCAAGTAACTTGAGCTGAGGTTTTTGCAGATTTTCAGGAGTTTAAAATGATGCTTTGAGCTGTGTGCTGGCATTCAGCCAGAGCTGATGCCAGGATCAGAGCCCACTGCTTTTACTGGAAGTCTGTGAACAGGAGTCTTGATGTACTTTGCATTGTCAAGAGAATATCCAAAGGATTCCAGTGCAGGGAAGTTCTTTGGAATAACTTCAACACTGGAAAAAATGATGTCCTGTAATAACAAAATTGTCATGTTCATTCATTGGGCTACACATCCTGCAGTCAGCTGTGGCAGGGGTGTCCTCTCTGGCTCTACACAGAGAAGAACCGTGGGCTGTGTGTAATTTGGGAAGGGGGGCACTGCCATCCATCACTGAGGCTGAGACAGGCCAGGAGAGCCATGAGCACCTTGTCTTCACCACAGTTATTAGCAACTGCTCTGTCCAGGAGATCTGCAGATTCTATTTCTATTTTTTCTATTTCTATTATGTAAAAAGCCTAATTCACAGGCCCCCGTGGCATTCACCTCACTGGTCCTCAAAAGATGACAACAACTGTCAGTGTTACTGTCCTTGGATGTTCTTTACACATGGCCAGCATCCCTGCAGGACAGCCTGTAAGGGCATCTCTAGGTGAAGTGAGGGATCTGAGGTCACACACAAGTTTGCAGGCAAAGACTTTGGTGATGTCCCTCGGCAATGCCTCTGTCCCTGCAGCTTGGCTGTCCACAGCTCCCATCCCAGGCCATCCCTTTGGCACCAGAGCAGGAAGAGGCACCTTGGGGCGGAGGCCCAGTGCTGCTGCCAAAAGGGACAGCAAAGAGCTGGGCTGTGCCACAGTCTGGTCTGGGAACAACATGACAGATGGAGCTGACTCTGATCCTTGGAGCTTTGCTGAGAGCAGAACCGCTGGCAGATTTTCAGTGTTTCAGTTACTGTTACAGAGTGAGCATTTCTAAGCCCCAGTTTCTTGAGTTTAAAAATCTATGTATATCCTTGTTTGCATCCTGTTGACACTCGGTGTCCTTCAGGACTGTGAGTGCCCCTTCCCTACAACCACCACTGGTTTTGAGTCGTGCTGTCTCCTGAAATGACCTGAGCATGGAAAGGGAGCATGTGCTGCACAAAAATGGATCAGCTGTTTGCGAGAGGTCATGAACTGACCACATTTTGTAGGTAGCTGGTTGCAAGTGCTGAGGCTGGTAAACTCAAAAGCTAGAGTTAAACTCATTTTAAAAGTGGCAAGAGTAATTTGAAGCCTATGAATTTTTAAACAGCTGAGCTTTGGGTCAATTAAAAATCTTTCAGTGCACCTCTCCAGTAACAACTTGTTTATGTGCCATATGCTTTCCTGCTCTCTGTGAGTGGGTTATAATCACTCTCTTTACAAAGCTATATGTGGTGCATACACTTGTATGGCTTGCCTGCTCTTTTTGGGCCAGACTAACAGCTGCCATTTGGTCCTCTCATCTCAGGAGAGTCACTGCCTCACCAATTGGGTTTGGAGTCTCTCAGCCCTGAACAGCTGCAAAAGCAGAAAAGAGACTGAGCCATGTCACCTGTGTGCCAGGAGGATGCTGGAGCTCTTGGTCCTTTTTCTTAATTTAAACTGTGAAGAACCTCACCCCTATCTTGAAGCAGTGGGAAGCTCTGAAATGTTGGATTTCTCCCTTTCTTGGGGCAGGAACCTGTTTTGCTCCCCCACCGGCTGCAGTGCCTGACCTTTGTCTCTCCAGGGTGAGTTGAGGATGTGGGGTGGGTGCTGGTCTGGAAGCTGAGACTCCACAGGTCACCAATCACCTCTCACTGACCTGTGGGAGCCACTGGCAAATGCAGCTTCCCTAGAGCCCGTGTGTTTCAGCTGAGTGTTGGTGAGGTTGGGCTGAGCAGCCTATCCAGATACCCCCTGTGATGGACACTGTGTGCAATGTATCCTACAAAAACAGCTTTTTCATTGGAAGTTTAATGATTTCTTTAAGTATTTCTACTGCCTGGCCAAAAGAAAAGTGTCTAAAATTAGCTTTCCCAGATAAAGACATTTTTGTCATATTTGGTGCATTCCTACTGGAACACTGGAAGCCAGCTGTTTGGGCTGGGTTACAGAGAGCAATCTGTTTGTAACTGTACCCATCTGGCATTTCTAGCCCTGGAATTAATAGCTTTTTTATCTTTCTACATCCTAGCTTCATTTTTTCCATGCTAAAAGAGTGCCAGAAGAAGCATTATAAATGCTATATAATTAAAACCAGAAGTGCCTCACAGTGAACTTAATTGTAAATGCTAATGGTATTTCTAGCAAAAGTAATACCCTGGGGGACTCAATGCAAATTAACTAAGAAGAACTCAGTGGTGTTGCTTCTATGGATTTTAACTGAATCTGTACAGTTTAAATGAGTCAGGTGTTGGATTTTTTTCATGTCAGATGAAAACCTCTGTAACTGGGGTCGCTGACTGCTGGATGAAACCTGTGAGGCCAGATTCAGAGGCCACCTCTGATTCTGTTTTCTATTATCATGTAACTTCCCTTACCAGGACATTACCATTACAACCCAGTTTTTACATCTGCTCTTTGGGTCTACACTGGTGAAAGTCATTTGGCTTCAGGGAACAGTGTTGGAGTGAGAAAAGGGCTGGGCTCCAGTGTGAGGAAAGGGCAGGGGTGAGGCTGGTGACCTGGTGGTAGGGCTGATGCCAGCAGAGGGACTAAAGGCTGGCTCTGCCCATCTCAGGGCTCTGCACCCTTTAGGACATTAAAAAAAAATGTTGATAGAGACAAAAATAACATATTTAAAGAATGCCCACAAAAATCCAGTGGTCTCTTAATGGCTGTGCTTTGCAAATATTTCCATGCCTGATTTTCCAGGCATGTGTGAGAAGCTTACCCAGGGGTTTTTAAACTCAGTGTTTCAGGAGACTTTGCTGTAAGTGGTGAAGCCTTCCTGTGGCCTCTCCACTGAGGTGCTTGCTGCAAGGAGGGGGCTTTGGCAGGAAGGCAGAAAACTGGAGAGTGTGTAACAGCTCAAGATGAAAGGTGTTTCTGTACTGAGGGTCATGAGGACCCTCATGGGCTGCAGGTGGGCCTTGGTGCCTGGTTTATGTGCTACAGGTGGCCAAATGCCTCGAAGGGAAAGTGTCCCATCCTGGCACGGGGCCCTTTGCTGAGCTGCTGCTGCAGCAACAATCCCTGCTGCTGGGGAGCGAGCCTGGGGGGGAAAGCTTCCTTCAAAAGGGCAAGCCCAGTGCTGGAGCAGGCTGGACTGCAGGCTGACAAGCTGGCCAGCTAGTGCTCACATTGCCAGCTCCTGGTTATTGCTCCAGCCATCAACATCAATCCACCCTTGAGCCCTGGAGAGGCCTGACAGCCCAAAAGGGAGAGCTGTCTGCCAGGGACAGGGAGAGGTCTCCATCACTGCCTGTAGGCTTGAGGGACCTGGCCCCATGCTTTGGCATGATCATGCCATGCTGGGAAGGAGGGGAGTGGATGTCATTCCTGGCAGAGAGGTGCTGGACACATCAGTGACAAGGAACTGCATGAGCTGGAGGGGAGAAGCTGGTTCAAAGTCATAAGCAAGACTTACTTGTTCCCAGCCAGGACTGGTTTTGAACCAGCTGGTGAAAAGAACATCCAGGAGGGTACTTTGATTTTTTGCTAAGATAGTTCCTAGTCACCAGTGTTCCTGAAATGTTACTTGTGAAACCTCAGTGATGAGAAGCTTCACTGGGACTTCTGTGAGATTTCCACAGTCAGACAATTTGATGCCAAGGTTAGCTGGTTGACTCAAAGGTTAGGTCAAGGCTAGTGGCTGAGATGAGGTACAGCTTGCCCTAAGATTGAGCATTCAGAATTATAAAGCCTGTGATTTTCTTTCCCTTTCTCAACTCCTTTGAGTGGTTTCTTGAGGAAAAGCAGTTAAGATCTGCATGAAATTTAACATGCCAGATGTGCCCCATTGAAAGCAGGACCCTGATGCCTTGCTGTGGTATTAACATGTCTTTCTACTTTACATTTTCTCACTAATACAGCCCTGCATGGCTCTTAGTGACTGCTAAACCATTCTCTTGGTGAGACGGGAGCCAGAGAGGATGTAACAGAGGACAAGCAAGAAGCAATACTCCTGTGCTGGCAGGACAGTGGGCCAGGAAACTCTCATCTCTTGGTACTTTTGCAGTGACTTTGGGCAGACTCAGTTTCAGGAGCCAGCTCAGCTGGCTGTCTCAGGCTGCAGGCTGTGGATGTGCTGAGGGTTTAGAGGCAGTGGCACAGCCCCAGGTAGCAGCTCCCAGCACCTCAGTCCCTGCAGTCCCTGCTGCCTGCACTGCTGCCAGCCTGGTGGGAGCTCAAAGCTGCCCTCCTACGTGCTCTGAATCGTTGCCATCAGCTCAGTTTCTCCAGGATGGAGAGGTTATGAAAAAAAGCTTTAATTACTGGCCACAAACATTTGCAGTATTCTTGCCTAGGAGCAACTGAGCTGCAGCCAAATGGGTGGAACCCAAAGGGATTAGTACAACACTCAGGCCAGAGCAGGGTTTCTTGAACATGAGCTTATAGACACACACCAGAAGTTTCTTTCTTGGCAGATGTAAGGTCTGAAAAATGTGTCAAGGAGAGCAGGATGTTCAGTTAGAACTTTAATAACAAACAGCTGTAATAAAGCCTGGGCTTCCGACAAGTCAAAATAAAATTTGCCACCGAGCTAAGTGGAGCCAGTGCTCCAGCTCACATAGCTTGGAAATGCCAGGGTGGAGAGGACCCTCGTGGTGAATTGTCTCCTCCCAGCTGAACTTTGTTTTTCCTTCCATCACCTTTTCTTCTTCTCCCATCTCCACTGGGATGCCACTGCATCTTTCCATAACAGCCCGCATTTCACAGCAACAAAAACATTTCTCCTGGGATAATTTGCACCTCCTGCAAGTGGGAGATTTTCAAAGATTGCCTTCAACTCTGGTTATTTGACTTCAGAGAACAAACTCAGGAGACAAATGACCTATTGAACTTCAGGGTCACTGGCACTCGACACTTTTGGTAAGAAGAGAAGCTGGGGCTCAGGTAAACCTTGTGTAAACCTCAGTTTGATCACTGAAGTCAAATCATCCAAAAATCACAGAAGACTCTTTCCTACCCCCATGCATTTTATTTTCTTTTTCATTCCTCTCTTTGTTTTGGAGACAAGCATTATAGGAAAACCACAGTAAGCTATTTCCAGGGCAGCTGTATGTTTTTTGATTTGTTGGATCCCAGACAAATCCTGACTTGCCAAGGGCATTTAGTCCTGTATCTTGATCCTGCATAAGGTCCAAGTTTCACAGTCATATTCCCAGCCACCCTCTGGGTGAAGAACTTTTTTCTTATGTCCAACATAAATCTCCCCTGACACAACTTCAGGCCATTCCCTCAGGTCCTGTCACTGGTCACCACATTATGGTTTTGATCTTAGGGTAATCTACAGTAACATACTGGTTTAAGTGGGTGATGGGCAAATTGGACAGCAAGGCCCAGGGGTCTGTCTGTAAATAACACCTACAAAGTTGGGTTTGTATCCCAGGGACATGGCTTGCAAATTCTTTGGGGGATGCTGTTGCTGAGTGGGGGATGCTGTTGCTGAGTGGGGGGCTGTACCAGCACCCACAACCATGACTTCAAAGACTGTCCCAACCTCATCAAGTACCACTAAAGTCACCACTAAATCAATCAATTAATCAATCACTATTCTTCAGCTACAGCATCTCTTCTATTCTGCCCTTACAAGTCTTCACTCATACCTCAGACCTGCTGGCTCCTCATGCTGAGACAGTACCCAGATGCTGTGGATTTGACTTTAGTAGAGAGAACTTTTAGGAGTTGAGAGGGAGCTTAGACAAGATTGAAGCAAATCATGTGTAGGCCAGATCCTAAATATAGTTGGAATACCACCCTTACTTGGCTATGGAGTCTTTCCAAACCAAATTCTTCTTCAAATGCCTTTTTAGCTGTTGGAAATTCAGCTCGGGTATAAACCAAATTGTTTTTCCAGATACATTTCTGGACGAAGTCGATGTGAGCATGCAGAAGAAAAACTATCCTTGTAGCTGCACATTTGATTCTCTTACATTTTGGGAACTTGCTGCATATGACAAAAGGCAGGAAGTGAGACTACACAGCGACCTCTGCTAGCATCTTCCTTTTTATGAGAGGCTTTTCAAGTCCACACACAACCCATTCTCTCCCCCATCCTGCTTGGGTGAAGTGAAGGAACAGCTGTGTGGTGTTTAATTGACAGCTGGGGCTAAAGCACAACATGCAGTTTTCAAATTGCTTCTGCAATAATGATCCAGACACTGTTTTGGATTACCTGAAGATATTGGTGGGAGAGCCTGTGTGACAGGTTTAAGTCTATTACAGCAAAGTACAAATAAATTTTAGTCTTTCCCAAATTTCATCCTGTCCTCAGTTGTCAGGCGAAATGATAAAGCAAGGATACCTCCCAAGAGAGATTCACTTAAAGGCTTAAAAAAACAGCTGAAGCGTGTTGATTTTTTTTTTCCCTGATCTAAAAAATTTGGTTTCTAAATTCTGGATCAAATTATTCTTGGCTTTCTCTCAGGCAGATTCAACAACTCCAGTGGGTTTCTCTCCGTCCCCAAACAACTCCAAGGCACTGAGGAAAGCAGAGTATTAAGGACAACATACAAAGCAGCACAAAAATCTTGACAGTTCTATTTAAAGTGACTTTATTAAAACATTGTTAATATAAAATGTGACCAAATACAATTTCGTTTTTGTAAGAATGTTTAATAAAAACATATTCAAGAAAGGAGGAGCATCAACTCTTGTCAAAGCACAGGAAAAACCTACCAGGATAAGTAAAAAGTTCTGCAGCATGTTCTACCAGCTGGTCCCAATGTGTATTAGGGTTGAGTTAGCCGATGGAAGAGACAGGCAGCCCAGGTTCTTCCCTAAGAAGCTTTAAGGTTTTACCAGAGATTTAAAGTAACGCTCCTTGACAGTAGGAGACTTTGTTTTCTCCCCAAATCAGAATAGGATTAGAATGTGCATCTCCATTTTGGATTTACTACTTTTCAGCAGCTGAATGTACAGAAAATCAGATTCACTGGTAACTGTAAACCCCAAGATTAACATTTGTTAGCTTTAAAAGGAAAGTGCAACATTAGTCACACATCTGAAGAATTTGTTAAAGTTGTTAAAGTTGTTCTAAGCTGTATTAATTCTGGATGCATGTAGCAAATGCTACAAAAGAAAAAAAACAGCGGTAAAGTCCGAGATGGTAACAACAAATATTTTTCTGAACTGCTGAATGCAGAGATAATATCCACGAACTACAGTTTGTACATCTCAGGAAGAATGTAGAGAAGCCTTCAGAAGCTATAAAAGCTTCTTTTCAGAAACTATTTTTCTATAAGTAAGAGTATGCTATGCAATGACTTCTACTTTGTGCCAATCTTACTGTTTAGCTAAGGAATCTTTTAAGAAAACACTAGAAAAAGTGGAGGTTTTGGCCTTGGTAGTTTTTTTTTTTTTGTTTTTTTTTTTTTTTTTTTGTCTTTTTTTGGTGGGGTGTGGGAGCAAGAGGGGAGGATATGCATACAGCATTTTCCTTGCCCAACAAGTAAATTTTAATGCTCTATCAGCATACTCTGCTTGCTCAAAGCAAGCAACACACTGATTAGAGGCAAGGATTCCTCCAGGACATTGCAAACTCTTCCTGTAACAAGCAGAAAAAATCCTGCCGCATCCAATTCTGCACATTTAACTGCCCCTGGCACTGAACCAAATGTCAAGTGCTAATCCATGAGAAGCCTAGCACAACTATGGCTTAGGAGATGGTGACCTTCTTACAGCCTTGGCTGGGACCCATTGGAGCCCTGTGTTTTGCCTTCTACCCCAAACAAATGCTCTGGGACTATTGCTGAGGTAAAGGGGAAAGTCAAACCTTTGGCATTGGAGCAGACCAGTCACTGGCTGTGTGTAGGGGAATTAAGGCTTCAAGGTGAGGTAAACACAGTGAGAATCAGTGTGTAAATCATGCTGCATTTTAGAGACAACAGATCCAAACGACAGCTACTCTTGTTCTCTACATTTTAAACATCAAAGTTCATTCAAAAGCAGAACTGGAGGCAACACTGCCGAGGGCCACCTTGAGATGCCTCTCTGCACCTTAGGAAAAAATGCAACCCAGATGTTGAACACTAAAGAGGATGAACCCACAAGGAGGAAAAAGCACCAAAGTTGATGAGTCCTTGAGACGATAAGCTGCTTAAAAACCAAAAAAGCCTCACACTGCTGTGGCTTCCCATAAACATAGTGGTTTACTGACACAAAATTAATCTACACTCCAGAAATTCTCAGTGCTGAGAATAGTATATTATGAAGAGTTATGCTCTAGTAAGGAGGCAGTGAAATTGTGTTCCCTGAAGAATTTCTCCAATTCATTAGGTGTTGTCCCACTCCCTTCTATCTACCCCCAAGTCTTCAATCCAAAGACCAGAAACACCATTCCCTAGGTCATTTTTCTAACACTCTTTAAGTTATTTTAGCAGATTTGTAGGGTACAAACACAGTGCTTTTTTGGATCCATCATTTTGGCAATGCCTTTGCCTTCTTTAGAAGAAAAGTGTTTTCAGTAAAGTGGTACAAAAGATACTTTGAAACAAAACAAAATCTACAAATCAATGCAATTCTGGATGCTTGCTTTTCATCCTATTTTTTGCCAGCTATCTGAAGTATGGTCGGAACCACTGCACGTGCAACGCTATTTCTTACAAGCCATGCTAGCAAGGTTTCCACTGAAAACACCAATCTGGTCCTGTAGGTTCCATTTCTAGGATACAGAGACTCTCACTTGTGTTTCTTTAACATGTACAGTAACTTCTCCCATCCTCTCAATACAGTAGCTACTAAAAATTTTAACAGATATTAAAAAAATATCCAAATGAAACCACACTTCTATCACTGTTTAAAAAACAAAAACGCATACAGTATTACAAAAGTTTATACAAAGGCAACATTTAAGAGTTTGAAAGTTACTTCTAGAAAAAGACACAAATGCTAGTAAATTAACATACAAGGAGAAAGGTATTCCACTCCTTCCCCAAAATTGATTTCATCTGTTTTGAAGTATCTTTTACCAGTTGTCTAGAAAATCAAAGCCAGTCTTCAAGATAACATTGCTTGTACTAGTCTGCAAGGTAGAAAAAAAAAGGAAATAAGATGTAGTTGTTAATTATGGTTATTACAAACTCAGTATTTGACTGTCTATCTAAAAAATAAAGCTTAAAATGCTGCCTGACAATATTTCAAGGTCTTCACCATACTCTAGAATACCTAAGTACCGACATCGTAAAATGCTAGACATGACATGGAAAAATACTCACAATATCCAAAAAGGCAATTCCAGATAAAAATAAATTTATTCTTGTGGTCTGCAGGCAAAATGTTTTGATTTTTTTCCTCGTGGAAAAAATTCATGAAGATCAATTTTTTAGACTACAGTGGGAATTGCAGAGAATGAAACAAACACAGAAGGCAAGCATCATTAATTCAACAGATTGTCTGTTGCAATCAGAGTTAGTTGTTTCCACAAAACTACACAGATTAAACTTTGATGACAAGTTATTTACTAGGCTATCCAGAACATGCTCACTCCTGCAGTGTTAGCCATGACATTTAGGGTGATTTTAGTGTTTAGAAAGAGTATTCAAGAGGCACAGCTGAGTCTCTGGATTCTCTTCATAGAGCCTGGCTTCCCAGAATAGGGAAGATAATCCAGAAAAGGAGAAAGGAAGAAAATTCTTATAATATACGAAGTTCTTCTCTGTTCCCATTTTCACATGGGAGGGATGTTTCTCCACAGACAGAAAAAATGGGCTTTTCAAACTATTTCCATTATCTTGAAAACATTCACAAAGGAATGGAAAATGTTAATTTGTAAAAAAACATGATAAAGCCTTTAACTAAAATTGAAGGACTACCATGTCCACAAACTGCAGCTCAGGAAGCATTATCCCTGAGCTTCACAAAATAATAACTAAAGACAGGGCTTCAAATACTGGAGTGGCTTAAGTATTGTTCTCTCCTAAGTGCTGCCACTTACTTCTCTTGCAACCAGTTACCTCACCCTGCATCTTTCTGACTTTACATCATCTTGTCTGGAATTCAAACAATCATAGCTGGGAAAACAGAGAAGAAGCTGTGTGAAGTGCTGAAGGTGTACAGTAATGTGTCAGGCTAATGCCAGAGTGATGCCACAGATTTCAAACAGAACTGCGTGGCTCTGCTTGAAGTACCACTCCTCTACTTCACAGTTTTCAAGCTTTTGATCTTTCCTTTTTTCCCCCTCGCTGTATCATATCCTGCTGTTCCCTTTCTTTTCTCACAGATCAGCATCTGCCTTTTTAAAATAGCTTCAATTGGCTATTGAGCTGCTTAAGGTTGTTTTTTGTTGTTGGGTTGTTTGGGTTTTTTCATTAAAGAAAACATTGAGAAGGCTAATTTTGGAAGCTCATTCTATTTCTATTTTGGACTTTAAGAGAAAACACATTTGAAAGCAGCACAGCTGCCTGGGACAAAGCGCTGGGAAGTGGCTGTCAGGCTACTGCTTGGAACAGCTGAGAACTAGTTCACCATTCACTGCTATGCTGTGTGTACCAGTAAATATCCTAGACCCTAGTTCACCTATTTTTCAAGTTAAAAAGCTAATTCTTTCCATTTAAGTGTTTTGCTTTTTAAAAAAAAAACAACAAACCAAAACCCCACGACCTCTTTCATCTGATACAGCAACTTGCTAGGTAGATTGCTGTCAATTAGCTACTTGGTGCCTTGTCAGCATTTCTGGTGTTAGATTTAAATTGTGCCTTTATCCTATGTGTTAAAAAGCATTTAATTGAAGTTAACATGTTAAACAGACTGTTAAATAACAGGTTAAATAGACTTCTTCACATTTGAAAGACAAAAAGCCATCAAGCTGAGCTGTGGCTTAGTGCTTTTTGGAGTCCCTAATCTTCCAAGTGGCTCTGCCAGATTTTAACGTGCTCCACAGTTTTTAAACATAAGGCCAGTGGGTATAGCAGTACTCACCTGTCCAGGCATTTGTGGGTCTGTAAGTAGAGTACCATCAGTATCTTCCTTGTTTGTCCTAGAAGATGCCAGATCCTGTGGTGGATCAGGAAGAAAGAAGTCATCTAGAGAAGTAGTGGGGAGTTGGGTAGGTCGAGGTTTCTCCCACTCGAGAGATACAGACGGTAGGCTGGGGGCAACAGACTTCTCTGCCTTAGTGATGCTGGGCTTCTCAGCTTTGGCCATCTCCTTTGGAGCAGACTCTTGTCTGTAAAATGAGGGAAGGGGCTTCTCTCCTTTCTCCATGGACTTGATCTGGCTGGGGGTCAGGGACTGGAACTCAGACTTGTCTCCTTCAAACTTCGAGCGCTCTGCATTTATCTTCCAGAAGGACGACTCCTCTTCCTTTCTGGGTGCTATCAACCCATCAGAGCCAGGGGTCTTATTGGCCTGAGAAGATTTAGGGACTTGGACACCAGGCGCTGCTTTAACAGGCTGCCTCTGCTCGTTCTGCAGCTGGGCACCACCTTGCTCTTGAATGGAGAGAGATGCAACGCTGAACTCCATCTGACTCTGTTCAGGGACACAAAAACAGTATTTCAAAGCCCTTCACACAGATGCAGTTTTGACTTTCTGACCCTGGTGCACACAAGTAGCACCTCAGTCCACTGCAAGACAGCTCTCAGTCAACAGATATCATTGCAAAGCTAACTTGATTTCTCCATAAATGTCTATCTTTGTAGTTTCTTAAAAATAATGATTTTTAGAAGTCTGAACTGCAAGCAAACATAAAAGTCCCTGACCTGCTGCAGAGAAGACAGAGAAAGCAATTGTACTGGAGTTGCTCAGTGCCATCTAAGGCAGCAGTGCACAGCATGCACAGCGCTGAAACGTTAGAATAGCGGCACTAAAACATTACACCAGCTGCAGATGCATTTTGAAAGTCAGAGAGGTTTTATATGAAAACTTTCAGCAAAAAAGCTTTAGAGTGTAGTTCAAAAGGCAGTCTTTCATTGCAGACTTTGAAACAGTTGACTACAGGTCCATCTACTTCCAAGATAAAGGATTAGATGTAATGGGTATGTGTAAGTAAGTAATTTTATAATTCTAATGCCCCTCTGAAGGAAGAGAAATAACTCCAGCAGGACCAGATCTTCACATATTCCAGAGCCCTGGATTGTTTTCACTTGCAGTGCAGAGGTAGCTGTACCCATTTCTGAGAGGTAACACTGGGCCAAGGAAGCAAGTGTTCACATTTAATGCATTAAAAAAATATTACAAGTTACAGAAAAGTGAACAGTACTTCAAAACGTTTGTTTTACTTACCACCACTTCAGTAAAATGATTCTCAACTATCTAGACACTCTTCAGGCTAATAAAAGTTAAGCCTTATTACTCTCTGAGAAACATATAAGCATATGTGTAAGGAAAGAACAAACTAATACACAGACTTGTGTTTGTAAAAAGGAACAAATAATTCAAGGAAAAAAAAATTGCCTCTACTGTTAAAGTTATGCTGTTGTCATCATGGGCCTGGTTGGGTTTGAAAAAAACTCAAGAGGACTTGTAGCTTTTGCTACAAATAGTTAAAAGGTACTTTGGAAGTTTATTACAAATTTGTGATGTTTTTTCACCATTCTACTTCATTGCCCAGCCTTTCCTGAATAAAACTGCAATAGCATCTATGGGCTTCAGTCTAAAACAAGTCCTAGTTGCATATCATTTTCACTGAAGTGTTTGATCTTGAGTCCTACATTATTGTGCATGTTAAGTTCAAAGGGCCTCTAGATCTGGCAGGACTCACATGTCTAGTAGTTAATATTCAGGAACTTCTCATCAAAGAACAACTGTTAACCCAGCAACTGATTATTTATAAAACAATTTTTTAAACAGTCAGCAGCTGACTACACATAATTTGATTCATGGACTTAGATCTGACCTTTCTAAAGAATTAGGTGCATCGTTTTTCCAAGGCTGTAGGCAAGAAAGCACCAAGCTCTGTGTTTTCATGGAGAATACACTGCGCTATCAAAAGATACAAAGATAAACAAGCTGCAAGTAATTATAGCTCAGCTAGAATAAGGTGAGTGCAAGGATACACGCAAGTCTTACTAAACCACCTCAACACCCCACCCTGCCTGCAAAAAACTATGAGGAAAAACCTCAGTGCTCTGATTTCTTTTTTTAAACAAGTCATGACGTAAAATTAAGAGCAGGACATTTATCCGTAGATAAATTTTGCATAAAGAAACCACAGATGCAATGGTGTTGAGGATTATTTACAGTGACTGCCATTCTCTATATTAAAATATAGGGATTTATTTCCCTAAGCTCATTTGGCAGTACTACTGAACAGTGATTTACCACCCTGAAGTTAAGATGCTTTAAGACTTTAGAACTGATGAAATCCCAGCTTAAAAAAACCCCACAACACAATATAAAATAGACCTGCAATTCCCCAGTAGCCAAGAGAAAAAACAAAAGATTCTAAAAATCAAAGACAGGTTAAACCCCCCCATCCTGGAAGACTTAAGTCATGTAAAACTTGTCATGTAGGAACTAAAACAGTGCTACTTTTTGTCCTGCAGCAGTCTGCTGTCTTCTGAATAGCCTGTCCCGGGGCTCACACTAGGGATGACAGTAGCTAAAGGCCATCACAGCAGCAGTCACTTTCAGTAGAATGATTCCTTCAGCCCCCAGCCCAAGGGAGAGGGAAGATCAGTGCCCAGAGTGCAGAGTGCCTATCACAGCCCCCGGGCACACAAGGGCAGTGTTGGAAATAAAATCCTGGAAAAACACCAATGGAAGGGAAGTATGGGTCTGTTAAAATAAACACTAGAAAAAGTAAACCAACAAGATGGCTCTGCATTTCAACAGCAGCCAGACAGACAAGCAAAGCCAGGCCTTCTGAGAACTTCTTAGGCTGTGGAGCTAAAGCCACTGACTGTGGTGATATTTTATGTTCTTTTTTATGGGTCAAAGTATCAGCTCAGAGATGTGGTTTGGGAGTGGCACATCGCTCCTAGCACAGGGAAGAGCGTGGCACTGCAGCAGCACTTCAGGCAGTTGTACCTTCCCAAGCTGCTTGTGGATGCCTGCTCTGCAGAGGATGTTCTCCTTGCCCTTTGTGCAGAGACCACAGGGTGCACCCATTTCAGAAGACAGGACCACCTGACACTTCAGACTGCATATCTGCCTCATGGTATGCTTTGGAGATCAAGCAGTTCATGGCCTGACACGGAACAATCCAAATGAAAATACTTCTTCAGGAGTTTTCGTTCTCCCCCAAGGAAAGCAAAGAAGACAAGACTACCCCGACAGGTTCTGAAAGCCCTGTGTCTCAGCAGGATGTAAAGACAGCTCCAAGAGGTCACACAGATAATTCTGCTTCCAGCACTTAATTCCAGAAGCCAAGAACTGTGGACCAGTCACAAGATACTGTGTTTTCCCTGAAATATATAATGCTTCTATTTGACTTCTGAGGTTATTTAACACATCTAAACCCCTAAGAAATGTAGCTGACGAAAGAAAATGATTAATAGGCAATATCCTCCTGTCAAAAAATTGGCAATAAAACACCCTCCCCCGCAAGGAAAAAACAAACCAAGCAACAAAGCAGCAGCCTAAGTAGGAAGATAAATTCACAGAGACGGAAAAGGCCCATGTGTGAAACACCCTATGCTGACATCTAAGTAATGAGTAGTACTGTACACTCTAATGAGTCACTAGACACTACAAATGTGACTTTAATTAGAGTTCTGCTCTCAATTTCTTACATCAGATTGCAAATTGGCAATTGGTTGCGTCAGCAGGAGAAGGAAGGAAATGATATTTAAAAGACAGCAACCTCCCCATCTCCCCTCTCCAAAAATGTCCTTTTCCTTTAGGTTTGCCAGCCATGAGAATATCTTGATGCACATCTCTCCTGGCCCCAACTTTAGGGTATCAGCTCACTTGTAGAGGTTTGCCTTCCCCAGGCTGGGGCAGAGTTGCTGTGCCCATGCAGCGCTTAGAGGTAGAACTGGACTCGTGGCACTCTACAGCTGCCACCCTGGGGAGGCAAACACTGAACAGTGGGGTGTGATTTCATGGTCAAAAGTGAATTGTCTTCCAGGCACAGTTTGGGATTCTAGAGAGAGGGTTTCAGTTCCCTGCTGCTTTCATTGATTTGGTATTACTTTACACGAGCTGCAGTTTCTGTACGCGTAATTCCCCATCTGAGGAATAAAATAAAAATATTTTCTTTTTCCTACCATCTGTCCAAATGGTATTTCTGGGAATTGTTCAGCCCAGAAAGTCTCAAGAGCTTACACACAGACTAGTACAGTCTCAAATGTAATTTCTAGAAATTATTGGAATTCGAATAAAAGCTATTAACAGCAGTAGTATTTTCAAGATATTGCACAAGCAAGTCTTTCTCAACACATTAAGAGAAAGAGGGGAGAGAGAGCATGTGAATGAGCACAAAGAATATTCTGAGGTAAAGCAAACCTAGAAGCCTGTGCTCCTTTCAGTCTTATCCCTCTGGTCCCAAACCACTGCAAGAGTTTAAATAAAGGATGTCCTGTCTTGACCATTTTTCTGTATCATAAATATAAATAATACTATAAATTGCAGGTTTTAGGAGGTTGCATGTGCATCTTTCCTCAAACAGACTATATGAAGGTATTTAGGAATTTTGTGTACTGGATTAAAATTTTAGACCAAACTTCAATCTCAAGGCAGCAATAATCCACTAAATTGTAGCAGTGGCTGTATATGCTCATGGGAACCAATGTATGCTGAAAGTGAGGCACCAGACCCTGAGAATGTCATGATTCAATAATACTGTGTGAAATCAGGTCTCAGTTCATAAGTACATATTAAAAACAAGATGACCACAAAGAACCCAGGAACTTTTAAAGCATCTTACTCACTCATCAGGAATGTGTAGTATTTTACTAAGCAGTCACGCAAATACAGCCAAAACAAATTGTTTTGCTTGGCAGGCTGAAAAATCCAAATTGTTGAGACAAAGACTACAGAAAACACTGTCAAAAGCAACTTAAGCACAGCCTGATAAATGCAGAGGTAAGAAAGCCAACTTTAAAAGATTTAGAAGATGACTTTGCTTTGCTGAATGGACAAAACCAAAATAAATATAGGGCCCAAAGTAGCTGCAGTTTTTGCTTTGTTTCCTGCACACACCGTGGGTGTTTTTGGGTTTTTTTCAGAGTCTGAAAGAAATCCTTAAGTCAGCAGAGGCAAATTGCAAGGACAAAAAATAGAGCAAAGCACTCAAAACCAATCTAAGTAATTTTAGTCCATACAGAAAGACAATGCCAGAGTTCTATAGTATGGACCTTTGGAGGAAATTCCATTCTATACTCTGCTGATATGAACTCAATCCAGTCTGCCACTGTTCCTGGCTAGCTTGAGGAAGCTTGTATTGACAGTGCCTGGTTTTATGCTCAAAAGCAACAAAGACTGGTGCAGGTAACTGGGTCCTTACACTTGGCCATACAGAATAAAAATAACCTTGACCAAAGCTTCTATTACCATAAGTTGGGTTTGGTGGGGTATTTCTGTTTGAGAACTAACAGTCAACAGAAGTTTTACAGCACTGTGTTTTAAACATATGTAGTCTGAATCAGAAAGGAAAGGCTAAACTCAAAAGCTCAGGGATCACTCTTCTTCCAAGGAAGCGTTGCCATTTATGCCAGCTTGGTAAAAATAATCACACCAAATTATAGCTTGTAACAAACAATTATAATATCATGCTGCTAAGGAAGGAAGGAAAAAAAATCTCCTCTGCCACTGTTTTCCTATTTGAAACAAAACACCAGCTAGACTTGTACAAAGAAGGATACTGAAGAATGCCTCAGTTTTAGATAAAGGAAACAGTAAACTGTGTTTATTACAAGTGGAACATAGTTGTTTTCTTCCTAAATCATTGCTGGGATTAGATCACTTCTGTAGCAACATAATTAGGGAATATGGATAGGGAGGCAACAACCAGATTATTGAAGGGATTGAATCTTATCACTTCCTCATTTTGCTTTTTTCTTATTTTTGTTTGTTTATTTTAAACACATCTCAGAGGCTTCTCTTTTCAACAAATACCTGACGTCCTGTTGAAAACAGAGGAGAGTTGTCAACTATTCTACCTGTATCAAGAAAAGTAAATCTTTAGATATGCATGTGTCAATTTAAAGCATTTGGAATAAAATCTATGTTCGTTAATAGCATGAATCACAAGTAAATTGCAATATATTCCCATGCTGCTCAGTGCATTCTGTGTGTTAATTGAGGTGGCAAACTGAAATATTTTCTGCCCATTACTAAATTAATTACCCACCTCCTCCCCACACCCCAGTCTAAAACCACAAAACCCATGAAGTTCTGAGTTCAGGAAGAGTTGCAGAGAAATTTTACTTCCAAGTTCAGGCATGATTCTTGTTTTCCATTTATATCTTGAGGTCCATGCTGAGTTTCACTGAATTTTTACTTCAAACAAACCAAGAAACCTCAAAGGCTAAACTCAGCCAAAATGTCATCTTTCATCTCATGTAAACCTGAAGCCATAAATAGAATGCCCTGAATTCATAAACCTGGCTAGAGCTCCAGTAAAAAGTGTAACCCACATTTCAAGACATGTTCTGTCCATGAGGGCTCCACCCATGAACCAAATCACTCCCTCCAAGTCAATCTTTAGTTTTAAAATGTCAGCCCATTTGCAGTGCCAAGAGAACTCACTGGTTCCCAAGCTTCCCTTCTGAGAAGTGTTATCGTTATCTACTAAAAATATTCTTTTAAATGCTGTCTAACAGCTAACTCGGCAATTTACACTGCAGCTCTACTTTGTTTCCCTTGTTTGAGGATTTAAAAATAAAAAGGTGAGACAAGAAATACTCATCTAAAAATAGTGGAGATATTCATGCAAGTGTTTGTTGTGATAAGAACATCTGCAGCCATATTGCACATTTGTGTTTAAAGTGAAAATACAGAAAGTTTACTTGTGACACAAGTGAATTTATCAAGCCCTTCAACAATGTTCTGCACAAAATGATAGCAATTCAATACATTGTTCTCTGGGTAAGTTTGACTGTCATGGAAGTAGGGAATCCATGGAACTAGCTACAGTGAGAAAAATTTGTCCATACCCTATGAGCTAGAATCCCCATTGGCATCACTGTTACAGCTGAGAACCTTCAACCTGGGAGAATACATGCCCTCCCCTCTTCTCTACACTTCTTACTACCCTCTCAGTTTCCCTCATGTTAGTTACAGAAAAAGAAACCAGCAAAATGAGTATTTTCTGTGTCTCAGTGTTTAAAAAAAAACCTCACCCTATTGGTTTTACTGATTTACATCTCTACTGTCTTCTGAGCTGCAAAAGCCACGTTCCCTTCCTTGGGTAAGCCAGAGCATATTCATGCACATTCAGGCAATAACATGCCAAAAACCCAAACCAAACAAAAAACTCTGCATTAAAGGGAGATCAAGGAGAAGAATATTGTGGAAAGAACAAGCCATCATGGGTAGAGCTCAGGGAATGGAAAGAGCTAAGCAGTGGGAACAGGTCTGGCTCACAGGATGTTGAACAATGCATTACAACACACCGATCTTCTTGAACAGCTCATCCAGGTTTCCTCACATGGGACCACTTGAGTCAGGCTACTTTTTCCTCAGCTGCTACCTCATTAAAAATTGCCTTCCAGTACTACCTCATAAAAGTACTGGTTAAGGAAGATCAAAGAGTAAGGGCAAAGCAACTCCACGTTTGAAAAGGAAGACCCAGCAGTGGAAGGATTTGGTTGAAAGATTGATACAACATGAGGCACTGGGGAAAAACCAAAAGGAAGAATCCACAGGAACTGACTAACCCATACCCCGTCAATCCAGACAAAATGGATTCTCTAGACTTTTGCTGAAGACAAAGGTCATGCAACTTTTCACCTTACAGCTCTGGCACAGCTTTTATTTCTGGTCAGCAAGGAGGGAGAGGGGGAAGAGGGAAACACAATCAGCCACGACAATTACTTCTAAAACAACCTTCTCCCCTCCTCACTTCTCTTCAGTGTCCACACAAGTGTTCCCATATCATTCTGTGTTCCTCGATTCACTACAGTAAAGAATGAAACTGGTGCTTTTATCCCCTTGGTCTCTCATTTTGAGACACCAGAAGGGCAGTAGAAATACCTACCCTTCATCAGCAAGCAATAAACCACAGGCTGGGTTTAAAAACACTTCAGCAGACACACAAGCATTGAAAAGAGGGCTATCAGTTAAAGAGGAAATCCGTTCAAGTGGCAGATATATCTCATCATGCATCACTACTCAATGCATTACATGAAGCGGGATCTCTAGGAAGCTCAAGTATTCAGAACTTACAAAATCTTATCAAGACAGAGCTTAAAAATACAATTATGGCTGCCACATTCCCAAACCTGAGGTTTTATATTTGGACCAATAAGTGAGAAAGACAACACCACTGTCTCCAACATATTATTTATTTCACCTTACTGTCAATGAGGTCAACACTTTTCTGGTATTTTTTCCTTTCTTGGGAGCTTCACCCAAGGATATCCATGTTAAAAACCTCTTTAATACGATACTAAAAGCCAGTAGCTGCTTCTTTTAAGGGTCCTGTAAGACAGGAGGGCTTGCCTGAGCAACCAGGTTTTGACTGCAGGAAATCCTCCACTTGTTCCTGAACCATCACAGCTTTTAAAGGAGTTCTAAGGCAAGTGAAGACTGGCATTAGTTTCTCTTGAACTGCAGCACTGCAGGCTGCCAGAGCCCAGGAGTCACATCAAGTTATAGGTTAATCAGCTTCTGCAAAGCACAGATGGGGTGCAGCTACAGGCAGTGACCTTGAGCAGGGAGGGCTAAATCTCAGGTCAACTGGATTAATTTAGTATTCACTGGCATTTCCAAATAATTACTCTGCATTAGGCTAAGATTATATTCATAAGGTCGTACATGATTATCTACATAGTTCAAGGGCAAAGAAAAAAAATAGAAAGAAAGAAACAAATGGGGAACAGGGCAGTAGCAGCTTTCTCTGGCAGATAAAGGCAAAAAACACAAAGTCTGAAATGTGTGATTAAATTAACATGCTGGCCATACCCAACTGAGAGAGACAATTCACTGAGCTGTGGTTTTGCTCACAGAATTTCTCCAACAAGAAGAACTAAACTTGATTTCCCACCACACATACATACGGCACAACTTCATGCTGCAGGTTCAGAAAGATGGAGAACTTTGGCTCTGTGTTAGCCATATGAGAATCCCATCATAAATAATACTTTGACAAAATACCAGAGGTAAAATGAGGTGTAAAAGAAACCCCAAACCAATGCACCACAGCAAAATATGTCATTTTTTTTAAGGAGCCTTTTGGAGAGGAAATAATTTAATGCTTCTAACATGGCCCTAGGTTAACAAGTTCCACTACATTTGCCCTAAGACAACATTCTAGTTCATAATAAAAAGATGAAGTACTAGACAGGCTTTCAGAAAAAAAGAAAACAGTGAAGTTATGAGATATCTGCACATTTCTCACACCATTTTCTAGCTACTTTACTCCTGACTTCAAAAGTGATGTGCAGCTATGTTTAGACAAGGGTTTTACTAAACCTGGAAAGTTGATTAACAAGTTTGCAACAAAAAATTCAAATGATTTGTAATTAATTGGTTTTACATCTGCACTCAAAGCCAGAACATCAGTTAAAAAAAAGCTGTTTATTTACCTTCGTTTCCCAGGAGAACGGAGCTGAATGTTCATCTTGCCAAGTTATGTCCTGAAATAAAATTTAAGAATTACTAAAAATCAGAAGAGCAGGTTCATTTTCTCAGAAGCATCACACAGATGATGCTTCTGATGCTTATGTTACACTGCTGGAACTATAACAACCCCTGCTACAGAACTGACTATAAAGTGAAAGCACTGCTTAAAGATAGCACTGATTACATTTTAAGACTGACTGAAAGCAGGTCCTCTGAGGGGAAGGTTATCAATACTATACCAATTTAATCTACAAAATATATGAAGGTTTAACCTGGTCTAAATCTCCTGAAATGGTTTCTCCACAAACAGCTTTAAAATGTATTATATTTCCAGTTTTATACCGGGCATTTCTTTGGTAGCCACTAGCAACACATAGGGACAGAAACATCAAGAGGAGAAGGGGCCTGAGGGAAATCAAGTCCCATTTCCTCCCTTTGGCAGACCAAAGAGCACATGCACGACCAGGCAGTTGTGGGGCAGTGAAAGAGCCATGTGGCCATCGGGCCAAGGCACAGCTGGACCCAGCCCCAACAGGACACACCATCGCACCACGTCAGTGACAGCTGCTCTGGAATGAATATTCACTGGTGCTGAAGGAGCCACGTGGCAACCACACCACAAAATCTGAAATCCATTCCTCTAAGAAGCTGTATTTCTGAAAAGAATCTCAAACTAAGAAATTTAAACTTTTCATACTAGGCATGGCCCCCAGAAACACACACGGCCCACACTGAAAAATGAAAGGGTGGAAAACAATTTGAAAAATGATTGTTGTTCATATTTGTTGAAGAATTACAACAACATGATTGCATTTCTAATCCTAGCTATGGCTGGGACTCATTGGTACATTGGATGGTCCCATGGGTAGGGTCAGTGAACTGCACCCTCCATCCTGAGCAGGTCACTGCTTGTGGATACCCCAGGGAAGGAACAGGAATGGGAACACTGTATGGAAAGGGAAAGGCAAAGGCCAGGAGTAACCATGCAGAATTTTCACACTCCTGCTGTTCAAAGAGTAACAGAACTCAGCCATGTTTTAAGAAAACACAAGATTCCCACATTCCCCTGTGGCTGCTTTTTTCTTATTTCTGGTCTCTGTCTTTCTAGAAATGTATTTCTCAGACATCTGATAACATTCTCCTGATCTACCCTCTCTTATTTCACTTCAGGGAGATTTTTATGGCCAAGAGCTATGAGATTATGATTAGAAGTGTCTAAAACCATCTCCTAAACATAAAAACATGTCATACTCCAACTATCACTCATCTGTGAAATACAGGGCTTCTGGCAGCAAGGTATTTGTGGTATACCTGAGGGTGATCCCATGCTCTTAAAAAGAACTTGCCTGATAGAGCTCATCTAAGGGGAAAGGCCTGGGCTCTGCTTGATCATGTATTGTGGCCAAAAGGAAATTTGGTACAGGAGGTTTTTGCCAAGAGCATAAATGTAATACAGGTTCTCTCAATCCAGGAAACAGATTCTCAGATGTTTTAAGGAAAAAAGGAAGCAAAAGTCTGCTTTTTACTATCTATCAGCATTTGCACTGTGGTGTGCTGCTGTCTGCATGGGAATGCTACACCACTCAATGTGTGATGCCTCACAGCAGGTGTGTCTAATTATTTCAAACTCCTTCTAGGACAATATCCTTTGCCTCTGAGATGGAGTTAGAACTTCATTTCTGAAGCATGCATGAGAGAGGAATCACAGCCCAGAAGGAAAGAGAGATGGGAGAACGTGACCATTGGATTGAGTCTCACACACAAGGCAGGACTATAACAATTCTGTCTGCATGGGGTCTGAATAAATCAGGGCTTGACTTCAACCACAGTAGTAAAGGACAGAAGTGAAGTCCAGAGAACACTAACACTGCTATGTGCAGTCACAGCACCTTAAAGCTCCAGATGTGTAGCCATAGCTGCCAGTGGGTTTTATCTAGAGAGTTTAAGGAAGCTCTGTCTTCTTGCCATTTACAGGACAAGCAAACCAGCTGGGAACCAATTTTAAACTTGAAAATGAGCCAAGTTCATCCTCGTCCTGGATCCAATCCATCCAGCTCTTTATTTTGCTGTATTTGAGGCAAGAGAAGACAGCACAGGGAGGGACACCTCTACACAACGCTCCCTGCACACCCTCAACTCAGCGATGGCACTGCTGCTGTGAGCCAGCCCTGACAACAAAAGGCTGACCACAGAGGGATAAAACAGCAGCATGGGGGAGGCAGAGTGAAGGTATCAGGCTCTCATACATCATTCCCTGCAGGACAGAGCAAGTCAGCCTCCCGCTTCACAGAAGCTGATCTTCTCAACCATCACTGTCCTTGTTGGCACCGCAACTTGTAACCTCGACCTCCAGCACAGGCAAGCAAAAAGCTCCTGGAATGAATTAATTTTGGTAACAGTTGTTAAAAGTTTTGGTCAGAGATAGAATCTAAGACTTTCATAGATTATATAAGATGGAAGTAATTAGGCAGCAGTTCCTTAAAAGAAAAGGATCATATATTTTATTTTTTACTTAAAAAGATAGCTCATTGTACCTCGGGCTGTACAGCCCAGCACACCTCAGAGCCAGTAACTGAGGATCTCTGTCCACATTCAAAAGATCTTCCATGGGATATAGCAAAGAATAAAATTGGATAAGACATGGTTGGAGGATACAAACCTTCAAGCAATTGATATCTGTGGTTATTTGAAGTGTACTCGGGGCTAGGATGAGGGAGAGTTGACAAGTTCTGCCCATTGTCAGGGAAGGGAAGGAAGTTTGTGGCTTCCACCTTGTATGTTTTCACACAAAGAACATGCAGAGGACCAAGTGAAAAGATAGCATACTGTTAAACTGTGTTGTGCTAGCTAAACTGCCTGATTCATGTTTGTCACCAACAAAATATGAGAAGTAGATTTGGTTTTCTGTAGAATAAACAAGTTCTTACATACTTGAATAAACTGGGAGCAAAAGAATCAACTATTTCAATAATAACAAAAGTGAATTATGACTGGAAGTCCTAGAGAAAAAGACTTCAAGGATATTTGTCATCAACATAGATAGAAAAAATCCATATCTGATCAGTTTTGTTTTCAGCAAACAACAATGCCTTCTTCCACAAAGAATGCAAATAAATAAACTTTTGTTCACCAGGGTTAAAAAAGGAACCTATTTATAAGAAATGGGGCCTCATGAAACATATTTCAAAGATGAAAAAGACAAGTGAGAATGAGAGACAAAAATCTGGTCATACACTTGACTTTAACAACCAGCTGCAAAATATACAAAAAAGAATCAGAAATTACATTTGCTATATGTAGGCAGCTTGCTGCAAAACAACATCTGATTTTCAAAGTGGAAGACACTGGTTGGAGTGTGCCTGTGTGTCTGACATGAGCATTGTTCAGCACAGCTGACAGTAGCTGGGCAAGACACAAATTCACCAATAAATGCTTCTCAGAAGCGTTACTAGAACAGGACTCACTGGTTATTGAGGTTTTACTGCACTAAGATGCTGCCTTTAATTTTGGGGTGTTTAGAAAACACAACTTAAAAGGTTTTACTATGGTGATTATTTGCTGCTTTAAAGCAATTTTAAGTAGGGAGGTAAAAGGATTGATCCTTTGCTTGCTGCCAAAGTTCTTAAGGCTAAGCAAAACAAAGGCAGGTAAGTCAAGCTTCCCTCTTAAAACACAAAGAATAGAGCTAACCAAACTCTCTTACCTGTCTTTTCTCCACATAAAACATTTACCACTTCCTAAAGCATATGGCATTTTTTCCAATGAAAAGTTTAGTTATTTCACGTCCAACACTTTTACTGCTCAAATACTGAAAGTCCATTCAAAGGAAAAAAAAAAGAACTAAAAAACAAAGGAAAAATCAGACCTTGACTCCATGTGTATGTCATGTGCTTATGGATAAAGAGGGAAGGTATTAAGAGAATTGTGAGACCTTGCTGTAAATTGACTATCTAAACTATCTTTCACTGAATGAGAAAGAACCCAGCGGCATCAACTGACACCAAATCAGCTGCATTATCAAGAGTTGGCCACTACAGCGGGCAAAGGGTGGTAGTCTCTCACATACTGCTGGTTTTCCAACTATTCCCCTCATGGTTTATGGCATATTTCAAAAATAATCCATCTACATTACATTCATACTCAATCTCAGCTTGTACTTCCAGATTTCTCTCTGCTCAGTTAACCTTCATTTCTACCGCTATGGGCATTGGAATGAAGAAATTATAAATTAAGAAATTCCAGGAATTTGAGGTTTTTTGGAAAGAGGAAGCTCCGTTGCAGAATCCAAAAGCCCTCGGTCAGGAGGCCTGGGCTAACTAGACGCAGAAAATTATGGTGAAGCAACAAACAGTCTCCTGTGCTGGGCTCATGTGCGATGATAGCAAGTCAATCCTTAGCAAACAGGACAAAACTTATTTCTTTGGGGTGTGAAACGACCCTGTTAGCCTAATTCTCTTCTGAAACTATGTTCACAGTGCCTGCAGGGCTTCCACTACCAGCTCCATGACTGGTGATGCCGCAATGAGGATAAGATGGAAGAGAAGGAGCAGTGACTCCAGGCATTTGCTAGGAGTCACACATGGTGCTGCAGTGCTCCAGCATTATAAAATGACTGGATCATGGCTACAGGATGCCATGGTCCTGTTACTGCACGTCTATGTTCTGTAACACCCTTCCCACACAGCCAACATACTCAAAGGTGTTTTGAAAACATAGGAGATGTTTATAGTTTGAGAACTTACAGTCCTGGGCTATGAGTTCAGGAGATAAATTTGGCATTAGAAGAGATATGCAGGAAATGGTGGGAGCGAGAAAGAGGGAGGCAACTGTCCAGAGATACAAGACCACTCCATATATCCTCTGGACCACCTTATCATAATGGTTACATGCATGAAAATTGGATTGAAACAGTGAGAGGCCTAGACCAGTAAATCAGTATCTTCAGTATTCATCCTTGGCTTGCTTTCTACCAAGTCCTCCAAAGAACATGAGGTGAAAGAGATCAAATTTCTATGCTTAAGCAAGCACAGGTAGATCACTACAGATTTCAACATCAGTTAACAGGGAAGATGAGCTGTGGCTGGAAACATGAAACTTTTGGAGCAGGTATATCAGCAAGAACATCATCAGACCAAAACACTCACACGGAAAGTGCTGCAACATCCACAAGTGATTCTGAGGCATGCGGGCTACTCTCCGTTTCCTTGCCTTAGGATAGGCAGGGAAGAGCAACAACCAACAGCCAGGGAGAGCAGCCAGGACCAACCCAATTGTCCTGAGCGAGGGCTGGGTGACCACGGAGCGTGCAGCAGCTGAGTCTCACACAGTCAGCAGGGCACAGCTCCCTGAGCCGTCTGACCAGGACACAGAGGTACCGGAGCTGTGCGGGACAAGCGTTCGCAGGCCCGGGAAGTTGAACCGAACCGGCAAGAGACCGGCGGCAGCGGCTCTGCTACAGCAAGGCAAGGAGGAGAGATTTGTCAGCCAGGGCAAATGTCCAGCAGTCAGGTCGAATGCCAGCGAGGGAGCCAGGAGAGAGGAAGCTATCAGATGAAGAGCCAGGAAAGGCTCCAAGGCTCAGTTAGTACAGTTGGAAGAACTAAAATGGAAATGGCGAATGCCAAAATGAGTGGAATCTCTTTTCTTCGGAGAAACAATTTATATTAACTTCTGCTTGGAAGTCAAAGAGGAAGTCAGTTGAGGCAGATGCTTCCAAAATTAAACACTTTGTATCAAGTATTTGGATGAACCATGCCTTCTTTGGTTAACGGCTACAGAAACGCTAACACTATGCATACTGTAACTGTAGTTGGGGAGAAGAGGGAAAGAAAACTATTTGCCCAGTTTCAGATGGACTCTCTAGATGCTTTAGGAAATTATTATTTCCATAGAGTGCAGCACAACAGCCTACAGCATGCTTGCTTTGCTTCCAGATCCACATAATTCAAAGCAGAAAGCACAGCAGAGCTCTCTGGGAAGGCTGGGAAAACTGAACATATTTTTTTTCCATACTCTCTAAATTATTTCACAACTAACTTCAGATTTAAGTTTCTTTTCAAAGGTTGTTTGCACAATCAAATTTGTTATCTTGTGTCCTTCTACACCTCTTTTTGGCCATTACTGTCAAATATTTATCTAGAATTTTGGGTATCATGAACTAGACAAAACTGAGCTACATCCTGTGCTCTCAAGCTTTAGATACAACGTGTGTGCAGTGCAGCATCACACCTTCCTGACAGGGGAAACACAGGCAGCAGCCTCCTGGCACAAAGCCGGTCAGGAAACGTGATGCCCACTATCAGTGTGCCCCACATGCTGCTTAGGAATCCCACTGCAAGGGATACTGGAGAGGAGGCTAAAAAGCACCACTGCTCTCTTTAAATTGGATTGATGATTGCAAATGCAGAAGCAATATTTTTTTCGTGGTAGAAGCCACATAATTAACAATAGGTCACTTAAAGTTATTCTATGGACAGAGTCAAAGAAACCAGCTCTGTAATCATACGAGAATAAAAGAATGGAAATGTAAAAGAATAGAAAACAAAGGCAATCAATACACTGAATAAGAGACACGGTATCTGAAGAGTACTGTCAGGTCTCTTCAAGCATTGTTAGACCTTCCTTTTCAAGGGCTCACACTCGGTAACATGGCCCACTGCTCCAGACCGGGTACTCTTTTACTGTGGATTTCCAGGGCTGCCGCGCTTCACCGTTGGATAGATGGGTCTCAGAAGGTTCAAAATCCATACTTTTTGCCATCTATCTTTCCACACCCCTGTTTTTCCTGGCATGTGACATGGAACAGGCTGCATTTTTTTAAGGTGTCAAACATGCCAAGAGCTGGAATGTTTTCAGTGTTGTATTTTTAACCGTGTCTAAAACTAGAAACCAAAAGGAAGAGATTTAATTCAGTGTAAACATTCCCTATAGCCCATTTAAAGCAAGGGGACTGAGTCCAGCGCCAACCACGGTCATGCCCCGGGAGTCGGGGGAACCGAGACCGTCCTCTTCTCCAAGTCTTCCTGCAAAATCCGCTTCAGCGCTATCGCTGCTGGTGCCTTCCCTGCCCTTACGGTGTGACCCAGTGCCTCTCGCAGGGTGAACATCCCGCCCTCCCGCACAGCCAGGGAGCGGGGAAAGGAATCGGGCTCATCACCGGGGCAACTCGCCGCGCTGCCGACGGCGCGGAACG
>VXBR01011092.1:1234389-1275250 GCA_013400215.1 Cisticola juncidis | reverse complement strand
GGCGGCGCCGCCCGCCCGCCGCTCCCGGGGGGAGCCGGCCTCCCTCCCGCCGCCTCGGGCCGGCGAGCGCCTCCCGGGCTTGCTTCGGGCTCCGTTCCGTCGATGGCGTGGGGCTGAGCGGACCCCGCGGCCCTCCAGTGCTCCTGGCCGTAGCGCTCGTCTCCCACAGCCCTTCCCCTTCCTTCCCGAGGAGGTAAGCTGTAGTATTCCCACGCTGCCGGAGCCAGGAGCACCAGGAAAGGACTTGCCTCAGCTGGCAGAGGAGCACCGTGCCCAAGAACCTGCCTTTCTTCACTCCTAACTAAGTCGTACGTGTTTCTGAACACGGTGCGAGGTCCAGCAGCTGCTGAGACAAGGATGCTTGACACAGGCGCTTTTGTCCAACTCCACTAGTTACGGTCCAAGATGGTCTGAGGCCTCTGTATTAATTTGATAGTAAAGTTGCAGCCTAAGTGTAACAAGTCTATGCAGCAGGCATTGGTTATATTGGTAAAATAGATTCCTAAAGGCCGAAATAATGAGGTTTTCTAGTCTCTACCTTTGCTATACAGTCCTTGTTTCCTGTAACAAGTCCTTATTTCGGCAAAGGATTGACCGAGGTTGCACACACGAACTCTCAAAAGATGACCAGTCTCCTGGGGTGGGGGAAGCATAGTTCCTTTCCACAAAAANGAAATATTTCCTTACAAAAAAAAAAAAAACCCCAAAAAAAAAAAAAAAAAAAAAAAAAAAACCCCAAAAAAAAAAAAAAAAAAAAAAAAAAAAAAGCTTATCTAAGATAAGCAAATATGTCAGAAGATTTGTGTAAGACTAAATCTATTTTGACTTTTGGCCTAGGTAGTTGCAGGGGAATTTCTATTGTCTTCAAAATATATTACAAAGTTGAACAAATATTGAGGTTCAGCTTAATGGTTTTTCATTGCTTAGCCTATTTTTTTTCCTCATTCTGCTTTCTTTAGTATCATTCTTAATAGATAAATGACTGGGGCTACAATACATTAAGGTTCCCATTTAAGAGTTCAAATGGTATCGCTAGACCAGCTAAGATGACACAGAAGAGGATGGAAAATGATAATTAGATTTCTCCACATACTTGGTTCTTAGGAGGCAATTACAGTTCCCCAAGTCATCACATACCAGCCCAATTATATAATCCTGTTTTGTTTGTTAAACTTGTTTGAGAGCACTTGACTTGAGCTCGCTTTCTTTCTTAGTCATCTGCATCACGCCCAGAGAAAGAAGCCTTTGAAACACGTTTGCAGGCACACACACTCATAAGAGGTGCAATACACATTACCCCAATCCTCCCGTGATCTCCCATTAATCTCTTTTGTCTGCCACCAGGGGCTGGGGATGAAGTCAGTCACAGGAGTAAGAAATGAGTACAAGGAAACCCAGACAACTGTACATGTTTTGTTTGCCCAGGCAGTTTTTTTCTTCAGCACCACTCCTTCTCCACGCCCTCTGGTCTAATCCCCCAAACAAAACCCCTCCTTTTTATAGTTCCCAAGACTGTCTGGTCAAGTGCCAATGTAATTCCCCTTTCTCAATAACTAATACAAGGCATAACAAAACTTACAGGCTTAGAAGATCACCTTAGAACACAATCAATGTATAAAGTTCGGCATATTTTCCAGGCTGCTGTTTTTCCAGGAAAATAACAGTTCCTTTCCTTCTTAATGAAATATAGTAGAGGTTTCTTAAACTTCTAGACTTTTAAACAGAATAAGCAAATAATGCTTATTTCTGGTAGGATAGAGGAAGCTACTCAAGAATAGAATGTTTAGAATACCTGTGTCACCAATGGACAGTATCCCAGTTCTTTCAATAAAAACTTACAAGCCTCCTTTATCCTTACTTGCAAAGAAATATCTACTTTTGCCCTTTACAGAAATTCTGATCAAGAAAGTTTAGAATTCATGTTCATTAGTACTAAACAGACAGGTGCTCAAATTTGCCTTTAATATAGTTTGGTTAAGGAAACCTGCCTCTCCAGAAACCTGCTGCCATGTTGTCCAAGAAAAATAACTCAAGGAACACCAGCTAGTGCTCCCACTATAGACTTCAGTCCTGTCAATCTGTTAATAACTTTTGCCAACCACCACCATCAGTGGGTACTAGGAAAGGGAGAGTGTTGTGTTTCTGACATTTACTCACCAAGAGCCTAGCTCCAAATAAGTAATTGGTTTGGTTTTTTTCCAAATGATGTTTCCCCGAACCCCATTCTTGTAAGCTGACATCTGTTCCTTCACTGCACTGCACTACATGAAATCTTATGTATTCTCCAGATACTCACACTTGGCAGAGCTCTTAAGTTTTCTGTGAAGTGAGACACTTTGAGAAAAACTAATGAGGTGTAGAATAGTATTATTTCCAATGAAGATGGCTTTTCTTTTTTTCTTTTAATAAATTTTCACCTGAAGTATGTTCAGTTCATAACTGTGATCAAGTTTCTTACTGCTCTTGTTTGGCCCCTGAATAACTATTTCTGTTAGTGTCTGTCTTAATATAAAAAGCAGTTGTTCTACTTCTTTTTTCCTTTTTAATATAATCATAGAAATATTTCTTTTACTAGCGATAAATAGGCAAATAAGTTTGTTCTATTAAAAAAAAAACAGAACAAAATCAAACCATTTTGACCATAATTTGCCATTCAAAACAATTTACAAAGCAGTACCTCTTGGCCTTTTATTTGTATAAATTATACAACAACTATAGTTTTTTTTATACAATGAGATGAGTCTGTATTTAGTACTTCAATCATCGTTCTCAGGGTTGGAAAAGTCTCTGATACTGATGGTAGGCTCTTGTAAGAAGGTGAAATACTGAAAGAGAAAAAAAAGAAGTTATTTTTTGATGAGTTTTATAATTTATCTGCAAGTTAACACATTAACTCAGACTTCGCTTCATCCTCTTTTCCAATAAATTTGGACCTGTGTCAAGAGGTCCAGGCTTGGGGCTTGGGGCAGAGTGGCTGAAAGCTGCTGGGCAGAGAAGGACCTGCGGGTGCTGGGTGACAGCAGCTGAACATGAGCCAGCAGCGTGGCCAAGAAGGCCAGTGGCATCCTGGCCTCTGTGAGCAACAGTGTGGCCAGCAGGACCAGGGCAGTGGTTGTCCCCCCCCATACTTAGCACTGGTGAGGCCACATCTCAAACTGTGTGTCCAGTTTTAGACACCTCACTGCAAAAACAACACAACAACACCACTGAGGTGCTGGAGTGAGTCCAGACAAGGGCAATGGAGCTGGTGAAGGGTCTGGAGCACAAGTCTTAGGAGAAGCAGTTGAGGCAGGTGGGGTTGTTTAGCCTGGGGAAAAGGAGGCTCAGGAGTGATCTTATTGCTCTCTACAACCACCTGAAAGGAGGGTGTAGCCAGGTGGGGGTTGGTCTCTTCTCTTAGGTTAACAAAGGAGAAGACCAGAGGAAATTGACTCCAGTGGTACCCGGGAAGGTTTAGATTGGATATTAGGAAATATTTCCTCATGGGAAAGATGAAGGCATTGGAACAAGCTGCCCAGGGAAATGGTGCAACCACCACCCCTGGAAGTCATCCAGAGTGTGTGAATGCAGCACTTGGGGACATGGATCAGTGGTGCTGGATTAGCGGTTGGATTCAACCTTTAAGCTTTTACCCAACCATAATGATTCAATGATTCTCAAAATCTGCTGTTCACAAACACCTCTTGCTTTTCTTGACTACTCCATCACCATCCAGAATGAGAACAATGTCTAAGTAGAAGAGCATTCCAAAGCAGCAGAAGTTAAAGAAAAAAATGTATTGCTTTAAGTCTTCCAGCCTTATTTACCATATCCATTATTAGTTGTCTACCACAGACAAATTAGCCACTCAGGCTAATTATCTTCATATTATTACAGCAAGTCCTTTGGGCTATAGTTCTTCTGATTTTTTTTTTCTCAGTAAAGTCAACTTCAGCATTTTCTCCACTCTGGCTCATTTCCTCACCTATTATACATCTCTAATTTGACCCAGCAATTCTCTAGGTTCTACTATACTACAAAATAGTATTGATTAAAAATAAATTATTTTGGCAAACTTATTTTTAACATGAGTGGTTTCCCTCATCTGGTTTGACATGGCTTCCCATAACTTTCAACAGTACAGCTGAGGGAGTCAGGAACACGTGGGTAGCACTGAAATGTCTTAAGCTGACTTGACTCCCAAGAAGGAAGTTTCTTTTTGGTAAAGATATGTCTTTACAAAAAAAAAAAAAAAAGCAACAAGCCCACAAAACCAGCATGAATGGAGGATTAATAAAGATAATTGTGAGAATTACAGAAAAAATTTATGAGAAACATAAATATTTTATATTTCCAAGACAAGCATGTCTCAATATTTGTGCAGACTACTTTTAATAAAAACCACAACTTGCTACACCTGTAGTTTAGAAATGTCACTCCTTAATGAATAATAAATTTGACTTATTTACAAGCAGAATTTTAGCCTAAGTTTAACAAAAATGTCCTTGAATCTTATTAGCCTTCTTTATTAAGGAAGGGACTTTATAGTCTACTGAAATTCACCAGGCTCAGAATCTCTGATAATAAAGTTAAACAACACTAATCAGTATGAGGTGTTTGGCACTAAGAGCAGCTGCAGGGTTCCACAGTCTCTAGGAAGTTGGACCAGACCTCTAAGATCCTGTTCAAAGCAAGGTTGACAAAGAAGTCAAATCAGGGTGTCAGGGCTTTATCCTGTCAAGTCTTGAAAATCTCCAGGGGTGGAGACTGCACAGCCTCTTTGGGCAGTCTGCTGATGAAAAGATTATGCCAAGTCTAAACCTTGTTTCAACTCATGCACATTGCTATTTGTTCCCACTAAACACTCACAGGTCCTGCAGAGCTGCCCTTAGATCAAAGCATTTTCTTCTCCAGGCTGAACAAGCCCAGCTCTCTCCTGTTAAGGCATGTGCTCCAGACCACTGGCCATATTGGTGTCTCTCTCTTGAATTTTTCTGGTTTATTATAGTCTTTACTGCATCTGGATGCAGAATTTTAAGTGTGGTCCAAAATGCTGAGTACGCCCTAAACCTGGTTATCCAAACATCATCTTAATCCATCTAGTTGTTCTTTTGTCCAGACTGTAATGTGCTATCTTGATATGAGAGTACTGTGGGACCCTTGGTGAACTGAAAATAACGTTGATTGCTCTCATCATCCCCAAAAGTTGGGGTTTACTACAGAGAACCATCACTGGGTCAAAGAATGTTTGGTAAACTAATGCTGATTATTTTCTGTGACTTTTTCCTTCATATCAACTGACATGCTTTCCTAGAGGACTCACTTCATGACTTTCCCAGGGATCAAAATGAGGCTGACCAGCTGACAATTTCTCTGGGTTTCCTTTTGGACTTCCTGAAGAGGAACTTGAGATTTCCTTTCCTGCAGTAACCAAGGATGTCCCCTGATGTGCACCATGTTTCCAAGATTATAGATGGCCCTATAAGGACCTTGGCCAATTCTCTCAGGACCTTTAAAGTGTCTTGATCCTGACTTGAAGCATAGTAGAACTGGTGTTGTGTCTGGCCTAATATTTAGGTTTTCTATGGGGAATAACAACTAGGGGACCAATCAAACACACCCCATTCATAATAATTATTCCTTGTCAATGTATGCAGTATTAAATTATAAATTCATATGAAAATGAAAAATTTGAAGCATGGCACAAAAGTTATGCACCTACACTAAGTAATGTAATTCTCCATACTCAAAACATCTACGTAGCTTGAAAACACTTATTCTGAAAAATAGAACTGAAGGATAAGCAAATTACTTTGGATATATAGTTTGAAGAGTCCCATAGGAATTTAAAAAAGGGGTCAAGATTTCCCCTTGCTGTTTTCACTCATTGCCAGATTTACTAATAAGCCATAACATAAAATGACAAATTTGACTCACTGGATAAAATGAAGAAGACATTAATCCAAATGATTTCCTCAAAGAACATACATAACTGAATGTCTAGACTACCAACTACTCTGTGAGACTAGAAATACACCACTGTGTGTGTAAATGCAAATCTTGCCTCATCAATTCCTAAACAGTGTTAAAAAAATACACTGAATCCAATCCTTTACTAAACTCGTAATTTCTAAGTTAACATTTCTTAGTATAGGTTTGAATTTTACATATAGTCCTTCATATTTTATTTCCCCATTCCCCATCTGAACTAAAGGATTTACCTTTTTAGATTCATCCAGCTCTTTGCTATTTTGCTGAAAGCTTCAGACCCTGGTGCTGTCATGGCTTCAAAATCAACCAGCTGAAAATGCAAGGAAACAAAAGAGATATTAAGAATTTCAGAACTTTTAAGTTCTCAACATCAGGAACGACTTTAAGGGCTTTGCTACCTCTGTTCTTGGTAAGACAGGAGTAAGCTTACAAACCAGTCTGTGCCCTGACTACTTTGTCCCTCACCCTCTGTTTGAAGTCAGCATTCAAGCCAGGCACTAAAATTCTATATGGGGATTGCACACCCCAACACAACCAATACTGGAAGCTACACTGGCCAGGGCTACTTGAATGACTCTCCCGGCAACAACAGGATTCTTGGCTACTGTGCACCTTTGACTTCAGAGCAGCCTGAAAATGCACCTTGGTTTAAGTCTGGGACCAGCTTAGGTCTTCTAACCACTCTGGCAAAAAACAAACTCCAGTTTCATTCAACAGTTTCTTGCACGTCGTGAAAGCTTTTCTAAAGAACGGGTTTATTTGTATTCTGGCACTCTGTTTCAGGAAAAATCCTCAAATGTAAAGATGTCCCCAATGTTCCTGTAAGTCAGAAATCCTGCTTAGTAGTAATCTTGAAACTCTGCTAGCCTGCATAAAATCAGTCAGCAAAATACTTCTCTATCAAGTCCTAAGAAAACACTTCAGAAACCCTATGGAAATGTTTTACCTTAGCTTGAACTCCCACAGAATGGAGAAGATACCTGCTTATGGCGTACTGAAAAGAAGCTTTCTTGCTGCTAAGCAAATGCTGTATGCTCTTAAAAGCTACCAGAATTCATTGTACTCAAAGGAGTACGTTGTTTTCACAGCTTTCAAGAACAGAAGAGAAAATCACCCTTTCTTAAGTTATCCATGCAGGGTATTCTCTTCAACAACTTGGATTCTCACTGGAATTTTACTGATTCTTTTGACAATACATTAAAGAGACAGAGGTGTTGTCACTCCTTTTATGCTGAAAAGGTAATACAGCTAACAACCCCTGACTGTCGAGGAAAAGGAAATCCTTTATTAAAGAAGGTGGTATAATACTCAAATACTTTATTGAGCAAAGAGGTATAATATTCAAATGTAGTCACTTAAAAACAAGGACTTAGTTTAACTTCAGCAGAATACAGAGGGGAAGGAAAAATCAAGAGAAGTTGCAAATCCATTTCTACTAGGCAAGCCCTAAAAGCTCTGTAATACACTGAGAGTACAGCCAGAAAATTTCTGCTATGTGTCAGAGGAGTCACTAATTCTGCCTCAGTGTTCTCAGAACCCTTCTCAAAGCAAACTCAGAAGAGCAGCTCAGCTCACTGGAAATGCTTCAGTAGCAGATTTGTAATTCCTGTGGGACCAAACTGCTACAATTTGACTAATCCAAATTACTGCACATACCATCTCCAAATTCACCAGCTGTCAGAATAGCAATGGAATTTTCAACACTCTCTCTCTGGCTGCAAGACATCATACATGCAGCTGACCCTCTCCAGCAAATAAGCATGAAACTTCTATTCATTCTTACAGCTCTTCCCCCACATTCACAAGTATAACTTCCTCCATCAAGACTGAGCTAATGTACTTTGATATTTTGATACTTGCCTTTCCTTTAGGGATTTTTCCTGATACTTCTTTTCCACTTGCCATTAGTGCTCCCATGATCACTGAATAAGCTATCACACTAAAAGAATAAAATTTAAAACAATAAATGGAGCAGAAGTCTTTCCAAAATGCTATTTTAGACTACTAAAGGAATAGAACATAGTATTGTTTCATAGAAGGCTAGTAGATATTTCTGTGATAGTTATTTTAGAAGAAAAAACCAAGCACAAAGCACTTAAAAAGTGAAATCACTGTAACTATCCAACGTCACTAGAATGAAGTTATGAACCTATAGAATTTTACTACTGTTTTCTGCATTAGTCAGAACCATATCTTCAGACTCTGGAGTTCTTAAGACTCCACAAGGCTGAAAACAAAGCAGACTTCTGTTCCCAGGAAGATCAGCTGTAGCCCAAAAGAGTTTACAAGCTCTACCGCAATAGAGCTAGAGGCACTGTAAAGCTGTTCAGTTATTTAATTTTTAATTTAATTTTTTAACTGCGAATCTCAAACAGAATTTCTCTTAATTTTTACATTCTATGAGATAAAAGCAAAATCTGATTATAAAATCCCAAAATCTCAGGGTTTTTTTAGGAGTATCTATGGTATCTAGGAGTAAGATGAAATTTGTTAAGTGCCTAAGTGCTTTGTGGAACAGAGATTCAGAATAGTCTTAGATGTAAGCAGGTTTGCATTAAACTAAATTCCAGTTGAAGAGTTCTGTGACATATGGAAATTTATCCTACAGTTTCATTTGGTGACCCTAACAATTGCAACAATTTATTTTAATAATACACTAAAACATTATTTTAGTAAGTTATGCGAAAGTATATTTCATCCTAAATACACATTTCAGAAAAACTTCCTAAGTAAAATTACAGTGGTGTATGACAATATGGATTAGAAAACCAAGCATTAAAATTTAAAAATGACAGTTCTGAATGTGTGAGCTGATGTCTATGAACACAGACTACTCATCATTTTAAATATACAAGCAGGTGTGAATAGTTACCATTAGCAATTACAAACTCGTTTTAAAACAGTACCAAGACAGTTCCACTGTCACAGCAGCACAGAAGAGGCTGTGCAGGGCACACAGCTCTGTCAAAAATAATATTAATATTAAAAGATACATTAAGAACTGCCAGACATGGACACTGTACAGCAAGCATTCATGGTAACAGATATGAGAATACCAACACTAACCTAGATCCTCTTGAAAGTGGCATTAAATTATAGAAGTAATAAACTAGTGACAGGATCAAGTTGCAAACAGCATCTACTTCCTAAGAGAAAAAAAGAAGTATGAATTAAAGACAATTTAATAGCCAGGTAATACCTTATAAAGGTAAGCATTGAAACATCTTACATTACCACAATTATTTTTTTAAAACCATTTCAAATGTGAAAATGTCAAACTGTGAAGTTGAAGTCTGATTAACAGATGTTTAAACAAACTAATTTTGTTGTATCTTTAACATTTACGTGAAACACAGTTTTATCTAGACACCTATTAAAGGATGAAAAAGCACAAGCTCAAATGTAGTCAGATTGTCCAAGCACATCAAACCAACACAAACACAATTCTAGTGCTTCTCACGAATTCGTGTTACTCAGCTGATATATAACCACCATGAGCCAAATCCTGAACAGTACTAGTACTTGTAGAGATAATAACAAAGGTGATCTCAGACCCATGAAAAAAGTAAGAAAAAACAAGAAAAAAACAGAACACACTGTGATATAGAGACCTTGCCTGGGCACTCTCAAGTACTGCAAGCAAAGCACAGCAAATTTTAAAGTAACAGATAAAATTATAATAACTTCTTATGGTAAGAAGTTTTGGGTTTAAGTAACTTTATTACCTAAGAACTCTGTCAGAAGGTATTAGAACAGAGACCATTAAACACGAGTATAAAAACATAAACGGCTTTTTCAAGGAATTATTAATTCCATGAACAGCCTTACCCCCAGCTCTGCAGACAGAATTAGAATTTTTCCTTTAGCTGTTAGATCCTTATATAGTGCATCTATTTCTGCGTGGTACAGCTGTGTTCTCTCTTCTGTCATCTGAGTTTCTACTGAAAATAGTATGTTCCCCACTCTGTTAAGCAGATGAAAAAGAAAAGGAGGTAAGACATTTTTTGAACAGAACTTGATGCATATCCAGGGTAAATTACAAATCTACTACAGTTACACATCATCTTCTTCCTATCTTCCGTAAGCAAGAGATTATATGCATTGCTTCCCATTTAATTAAAAAAAAAACAACCAAAAACCAAAATCACTGATTTAAAAATGCTATATCACATTGAAAGAACATATGAAAGTTTGAAAGAACATATGAAAACTGCCACCTAATCACAGATGAAGTATTCCCATTGAAGAATACCTGACAAGCATTAGTGTTTCACTTACATTGTGGGTAAAAAATGAGAGAAATACGAAATCTCAAATTATCTTCACAGACTTAGGATTTTTGTCTAGAGCATGGAGTGTAGTTTTCTTCATTTCTAAACTATCAAAACAGGATTGTTTTGGTATAAAGCAGTTACAAACTGTGGCTCAAAACAGACTGAATGATACTGAACAGAGTTTGTCCAGAACAAAGTTAGGCTATTTACTGACACCAAAATATTTTCCTCAAAATGGTGAGGCCATGTAAAATAAAAAATCAAGAGATACATGAATATTTTAGCAGGAAAAATTGGATTCCATGACACTCATTGAAATCATACAAATTCCGGGAAAAATCCCAATGCAGAGAATTTTAACTCTAATTTTGAAAAGTTTTATTTAACAGTATGACAGCACTTCTGAGCTTCAGATGTGCTCATTTTTCAGAAAGACAAGGAATCAGAATCCAAAAAGTGAGATATTTACTGTCTCACCCAGAGACTCAGTATGAGTATGTATTCTCATACATTCAGGTACTATTTAGATTTTCACTTGCGGATAGAAGGTCTGCAACCATCTCAAACATAAAACAGGCCAAAATCTCTAACAGAAGAGAATGTCTTCTATACTTAGATCACAGAGATTTCCATTCCATTCAGAACTTTTCAGTCAACACAACTTGTCTCACAAGAAGAAATGTATTTTGTTATGTATAAAGACTGAGGTATTTGATATTTCTCCCCTTTAGGCATTTTATAATCTAAGCTGAAAATCAAGGTTTCTTTTCACTTTTGTGCTATATGTTAGAGAGTCAACTCAGTTCCATATTCCAGTGTTACCATATTCCCTTTTCGTAGAAAACAACAGGAATCAAGTCCTCAAATGAATAAACTTTAGTTATTTACAAAAATGCCACTAGTGAAAAACAAAACCCACTTTATGAGAGCAGAAATGGCATTTCAGACAATTAATTGCTAATAGTTCATCCTTACTTAATGTACCCTAACCCCTGAAAACAGTGAACATACTTATCTCCTGTTATTGTAATTGTGAATCCATCATATTCTTTCCCTTGATCCTTCAGGCTGGGGACTTTTGTGTTCACAGTGAACCCATCTCTGGTTTTACTGTTAAACTGCTTTCAAAAGATAAAAAAAGTAATATTAGAGGTATCAGAGACAGAGACTGCCTAGCTATTGCTTGGAAGCACATAAAATATGTAGAGTAGAAATAAACGTGGACAATCTTAGGGAACAGGACAAAGTTACTGTTAGTGACACTATTTCATTCATCCTTTATTCCCTTCTGAATGAAAACCATAAATACTGAATGAGGCATAGTGGTATTCAACTTTATAACTAAATAGTGAATAAAATGTGCTGTTTATGAAAAGCAATTGTTCAAAGAAGTTCAAGTTGTACGGATTTCTCCCCAAGTTGCATATTGATGGTAACCTTTTGGTGCGATGATATACATGGAAAAACAGGAATTTGAGGTCTCATTTTATGTTTACACTAAGAAGTGGCTGTATTAGTCCAAGTGTGAATTCCAGAACTCAAAGCAACAGTTTCTTAACTGTGATCCAGTTTCAGTTGATGTTTATCCTCATCTGAAGGAAAATATCTCTAGGCTTAAGAATTTTACAAAGCTACATTATCTAAGAGTAACACTGTAGCCAGAGAGTCTAAACCAGACAAAACTGCATTTAAGTAAGGCCAAAACCCAGCTTTCCACATACAGCATTTGCCAGCTACCCAAATAACCCAATTACGCCACTATTAGATATTTATTTTATACAGGCACTAATAATAACTAATATGCACTAGTGTTTACTCAGGCAGTTATTTGTATTAACCCAAAACCTGTGATCCAGAGCATTTTGTTCCAAGAGAATCTGCATTTATTTTACAGGAATAAAAAGGCTCTAGTGAGACAGCATTCCACTTTGATAAGTGTGGAATGGGATGCAGGAGACTCAAACCAGACCAAAACCTACAGGTATGGAAACTGGGAAGAGTATTTGCTGCCAGTTAAGGCATTTACTTTGAAATAATAATGTACAGTCCACTATGTTTATGTATTTTCATTATTCTCTTGGAGTAACCTGTATTTTTACCTCCACTAGTAGCATTTTTCTGGCCTACAAATTGAAAGTAACCACATTAGATACTCTATGGGGTCCTACTTGAACATTTGTGTGCCAGTAGGGAACACTTAGCTGTCCATCCACTACTTCTTTAGCAAAAGCTTTTGTTTAGTTTCAGTTCATATCCACTTGGCTTCACCTCTCAAAGCCAAGAACAAGACAGTAATATCAAAAGGACACATGAAATTAGAGTGTCTTCAAAGAACATATATTCAGAATATATTATAAAAGCCCATAGAAAAATGTAGTACTTAAACCACATAGCTCCTGCAAAGGTAACTGCAGTGCATGATTGAGCACTAGTACCAAGAACACATCCAAATTCAGACAGTCTGTCAGGAGTAGCAGCAAGGCATCTTAAGAGATCTCTGCTCTATGGCAACCCAGTTACTTTGCTTAGATACAAAATTCCAATGTGGACACACAAGATAAGAAAGTAAAGAATTTGTCTCTATTTAACATAACTGTTTCTTCTGGAATTTTATTCTGCTCTGATTAAAACCCTCTACAATCCTTTAAAAAGACATACTTTGTAACTTTGTTTCCATAGACCCAAATATTTCCACACTGTTCACCCTAGATTAATTTGGAGGAATGGGGGAAAAAGGGAAACAACTTTTACTTAAAACCAGCTCAAACCTTACTACTCAAGTTAAGATAAGAGTATAAATGATTTTGCACGTCATATATCCAAAGCCTTTCTACAGAGATCACCAGCAGCAGGATGGAAACCTGCAAGTTTCCTTCTCCTTTTTTGCCAAGTCTTCCTAAACTCAAAAATGTTATCCAGGGTTTCATTGTAGCTATCGGTCACAAAGGGCAACTATTCCTCCACTTTCCCGTGCCAGCCCCACATACTGAGCTACACCAATGAACCTAAAAGTAAAAAGAGCTTCCATATTCCTAATCTTTCAGGCACATCAATCAATTTTTCTCCTTCCTATTGTACAGGCACAGAATGAGCCCACTATGGTAGATGTGACCACAAGTCCTCTCGGTTGAGAGGGTTGGCTCCAAAGAATTACATTTAACATTGTGGTTTCCCATAATTTTGTTACCAGTTCACAGTTAGGCCAAGGATTTCAAATACATATCACCCATTCCCACATATCAAAGGGAAGGTCCAACCCTATAGATACAGATTTCCAGTAACTCAGTCTGAGTTTATATACAATGGTTTTGAGGAATTGAGCATCTCTCAGAACACATTTTATGATTTTTACCATACATTAAAGGTTTTCTGTAATTTACCTTCATTATGGGAAGAAGATCTTCTACTTTGTGTACCTTTTCCAAAGCTTCTCGAACCTCTAGCAGTCCTTTTGGATTATTAGCACTGGAAAAAAGTTAAATATGAAATACCTCAGTTGTATTCGTTTCTAGGTACACTGTAATTCACAGGGGTGTTTTTCCTATTAGTTTATGTTTCTTTATGTGGCAATGAATACAATTTTCCATTTCCAATAGGAATTTAAATAATTATATATACTAAGGAAACCAAAACTTACTAAACTAAGAGGAAAATCTTTCAGACTTTGTGAAATGAATATTACATAAATTTCAGATCACTATTACCAGGCAAACAAAGTAGAGGGGAAAAAAGTTGTAATTTACCCATGATAAACAAGGATCCTGTCTTTGATAAAATGAAGAATTTTCTCAAAGTATTCCAGGTACCGGATGTTAATGACCTGTCCCCTACAAAAAAACAAAAGGGGCTTATGAAGTCTCATTTTTCAACCCAGCATCCCAGGACACAAATATTACTCATTAATATTTGACACAATTTTATTCATAGATGCTCTGTAAATTAAAGAAATGAACCACGTAGGATTTATCCACGTGGTGTATTGCCAATCCTCCATTTAAAATACAGATTACATAGTGAACTTGCTCAAACTCATCTATCACTAGAATTGTTGTTATCTCATAAACTACTTTCCATGCATATTTTCCCATTTTTAGTGTGCCTGAGATGCCAGCAAATCTTATCTATATAATAATTATCAGTGTGTACAAGATATAATCTTGCCTAGACTCCTAGATACAACACAACTAGGAAAGAATTCTCAATTTGCACATCTAAAGAACCAACACTCTCCAGTTTACGTATTTGGCAAATATACATGTTGATCTGCTCTGACTGTCCACATATATTTTTCTTTATTCACCTAAGTCCCCCTACATTGAAGTAATTTTGCTTTTAATCCCAACAGCTAAAACTAGTAACTGAAAAACAAAAACATTAAAAAGGTGTTGTTTTTTTCCATCGGACTAAGTAAAAAAAGTCACTACTAAAATGTGCTAGAGACCTGTTAGGATTATAATCACTCTGAGAGGAGAAATTACATACCATTACTGCCTTTGTAGGAGTCCTTCCTCTTCTCCCAGTCTACAAAACAAGATTTTATAAAGCAAGCGTTATCGCTCTCTGAGGAAGCAAAACCACTGTCAATCACAGGAAGCTGTGTACACCTAGCTTTTCCTTCCCACTTTAAGGGATTTTTGGCAGCTCAAGTCCCTGTCTAATGTCTCACTTGACAGTCTCACCTTAGGAGGCCTAGTCTCAGAAAACAGCAGAATCAGTCCTCAAAAGCTGAACAGAACTAGAGCACATACACATATCTGCACATAGGAAAGGGAGGCAGGGAAAGCGGAAGGATGAAGACAAATCTAATACACATAATTTGCCCTTGTTGTACGTCCCATCATTTTCCATCTGTATTAAAAAATATCTGTACAACAGGCAGTAGCGTGTCAGTATAAGGAAGTGGCTTCATCTTTAGTGTCATCTTGGAAGATGCATTCAAAGCAGGCCTATCATTCTATAAGGCCATCTAGAAGCTGTCATACCAAAAAAGATTTTTTGGTGGGTGGTCAAAAGTGATTTGTGTTTATTTCCACTCTTTCTTCTTGTTTAGTAAACACTACTACCAAGAATTCAAAAGTTGCAGTGTTCCAGAGTGTCTTTTTTTTAATAAGAACATTAAGATATCACTAATGTTTAGCTGATCACAAACCATTGATTTGTCTATGAAAACAATTTAAGCTTTCCAAAACATTTGCTATACTTTAAATCAAACTTACTAGCTTTGATAATTTAAGACAGAAAGGAGGTAAGCCAGATTCACCCTTCTCTACAGATCAACAGAGACAGCTGACACACCTGCATCTTGAGAACATTAAGATCTGAAAGACCACCAAAAGTTATGAAGTACATGATGTTTCTTATATCTCTTTTAAAAAAGGTTCCCAAACTGACACAAAACAAACAAAGCAAGTTTTTTGTTTTCTGATGCAGTCCAAACATTTTGGCATTCTGGAAAAGAAAAATTAGTTCAGTAGACACTGAATGCTAGTGCCTCCATGAGAAGACTCATTTGATAGGAATCACTGAACAATACTGGACTTCCAATGGAAAGATTTTGAGTAAAGAAAAAGGTTGTGCTAACAGACAAGTAATCCAAGTATTCTGCCCACAGAAATTCCTGGTGTGCAATTCAAATGAAATAAAACATAGACACAACTTGAGCTCGGCATGACTAGATCTTTTACAAATGCTAGAAGAACACTCAACTGCTGTTGCTACACTTCTTCTTTGATTGAACAGCTTTTATCTTAATATCATGCAAACTGCTATTTGTCAGCCTAAATCTACTGTTACAGCTGGCTGTCAGGTAGCCATGCTGTTACAGAAAGAATTCAGCCATAGTCAAATGAGTATGAGAATACCTTTCAAACCATAACCTAACTATAAAACAAAGTATATCTTCCTGAAGGACACTCAAAAGATCACCTCAGTTATCAAGAAAAGGGTATTAGCTCTGTGCCCTATTAGTCTCTCCACTCAGCAGTCATTTTACAAGCTGAGTTATGTAAAAAGGAAACTATATGCATCTGCATAACTCTTTAAGAAGAAATCGTCATTTAGAAATCACAGTGAACTAAAACGTTTCAAAACTAAAATAAATTTAAAAAACAACCATTACCACTTAATATGATCATTTATTTTATCCGTCACATCACGAAATATTCAGGATGGAGCCAAAAGCAGAAACAAATCACAACAGAAAGCTCATCAAACAAAGTGGCTATTACTTAAGGCTGGAGAATGACCAAAGCAGAACAGGTTTTCAGAGTCAAAAAGAATGCAATCACCATCCAGTACTAAAGCATGAGCAACTCCTAAGGCAGCTTCAAATTTCAAATTCAGGCTGCTTCAAATCTATTGTTTCTTTATAAAAGGCACCAATCCAGTGTTTTTCAGAGAACCATTACTTAGCTATCAAGCACAACCAAAATGCTGATGAGATCTCCAAAAGCCATGGGTGAGCCAAACTGAAAAGGTTAGAATTAGGCTCACTGTAGGCCTACAATTCTGAACGTTCATGAAGCTTATTTCAGACTTCTATAAAATAATTAAAATAGATGTAACAGTACATAGTCAATTTGGCCAGCATTCCCCGATGAAAGGAAAACAAATAAAGTACTCTGGCCACTGCAAAACAAGAGTTCCTGACACAGAGTTTCTGTACAAGGACATATTTCTGCAGATTAAACATTTAGTGTTAGTTTCAGGATGTTAATTAGGTGTTGTTACATGAAAGCCTTTCTGCCAACACAGATCACCTGGAAGTTAGACTTTTACTCTCCCATTTAGAAATAAAACCTTGAAGAAACGGGTGAACTATGGAATGCATCTCTGTCTCCAAGTACAGATGACTGTGGTTTCTGCTGCACTGTACATACGACAAGAGAGAAATGCAGCACCAGCAAAGATGGAAACAGCTTGGAGCCCAAATGTAACACTTGGCTTGAGTGAGGAGAGAAGCCTGAGCACAAAACTGTTCAAAAAACATCACATATTGCAAAGTAAATGATCTGCACTGCAGTTTAATGCTGCATTAATCACTCCATAAAGTAACAGAGAGGTTGCTAGGGTCCATTCCACAGACTGGAAGGGTGAGGACAAATTCTCATTAGCCTCTGCATATGAACATCAGAACATCACTACTTTTCTCTTCTCAAATAATTCTTGAGAAGGCTTTGTTTCCCTTATTCTCCTTTTTTCAGTATAGCTTTTCAAAGAATAAAGAGATAGACATACATAAAAGCAGAATGACAGATCAAAGATTCAGTATTTCCCATGAGGGGGTGGAATAAAATGAAACCTGGCTACATATTTACTTACACAAACACACTCTGCTCCTGTGATTGACAGTGATGCTGCCACATCGAGTCTATCACAATTGTACCACTTCAAGGGAGGTAGCACTGTCATAACTACAGAGTTTTGCAGCATGGGAGAAGATGGAACGTACAACAGTGGTTGAATCTTTTAAATTTTACTTTTATTTGCAAGTGCAACTGTTACCTTTCACAGGTTACTTATTTTGTCATTTTTGCTTTAGTCTGGCCTGCCTTGAAAACAATTATGAGAACTATGTTTTTCCTCTTCACTGTAAATTGGTATTAAAACTAATAGAATTGTTTCAATACTGATGCCACTGACAAGCAGCATTCACAAAAATTACAACTATGACAAACTTAATAAAATCTTTACATTTAAGATTATTTGGGAAACAAAAAGAGCATGTGAAAATACGCATATTCTGGAACCTTGTTAGATACTGCTATAACTGAGTTGTACAATTGAAATTCAGGAAAAAGAGGAAATGTCAGGCAAAATTGTGCACAAATCCCAAATGTTCCACCAGAAAACCTAAAATAAATATTAAAGTAAAACAATAAGCACATTTACATTCAATGCTACAAAATGTTATTTCCCAAAGTGCTAGTCATTTCTGGTACAATCCCTTAGTGTGTGTGGGAATCCTGTTTGGTAAAACTCTCATACCTGATTAAGTTAATGTGATTATTGAAACCTCTGCTAAGGCTCCGGGCAGGCATTTGGTCCAACCAAAGCACAGGCTGGTCAGGGTCAGCTATCCTACAAAGACAAAGGATATCAACATCGGCACACATTTCAATCCATGTGACATTTCTAATAGATCTTTATTCACAGAACACTTTTGGGCAAACACTAGAATTGAGAGATTACGGAAAAGAACTTTTCCTGAAGCATAGGGTTTTTTCTTATCAAAACCATACAACTCAAACATTTGATGTTTCTGGAGTTAAAACTGTTAGTTTATATTTGCCTTGGCTGCCATGGATCCTATGGTCTCTCACAGCTTTGTTTCAACTGGAAAATGATATTCTGACTTTTTCCTCCTTTGTAGAAGAAGAAAAATGACGTATTTTTAGAAGTGCATTCCTTGTACCATCCTTCTCTTTTATCAGAACCTTTCCAGTTACAGAATGGCAGCAAGTGTTCATTTTCTTGGCCACGACTGCAGCTCTTTGGTTAGCTGGAGCACCCATCATTATGACAACCAATCCAGGCTTGCTGTCTGTACTCTGTGACCATTACCTTCTCCACTTCACAGCAATGTCAAACATATCTCTCCACTGCATCAGTCTGGTTTTCCCATTCATCCGAACTTTGGAGTTTGCCCAAGTCCGCTGCACAGCTTGCATGACTTCCAGAGTGGCCAATCCCATTGCTGAGGTGAGGCAGGAGGACAGAGGTACCAACAACAGAAACAGAAAACCAATTAGAGCCAAATACTCAGTTTTGCATAGGAAAACTAAAGCAGGAAAGCAAAGTATTTACAGGAAAAGAAGGGACAACATCAAAAAGTCTGGGAGATCCTGATTTCCAGTGCCCAGCCAGGTTCAGAAAATGCTGACATAATGATTATTTTAAACTTTCCATCTGATTTGAAACAAACAGAGCATAAAACTAGTTTGCAGATAGCAAAGATATAGCATTCAATTATCACCACACTGACTTCCCCCCTGCCCCCCTCAAATTTACAGAGCATTTTCAGTATACCTCTGTGTATCCTTTTATTTGGAAGAAATCCTGGTGTCTCATATTGCATCATGGAACCCAGATGATCAGCCACACATATGAGTTCTTGCACATCAGGCTTATAGCTTTCAAAATTCTGAAATAACACATCTCTTACAGAGGAGAAAAACATGCATCAGACAGAGCTTAGCTATGAAAGTCCTGAAAGCATTTGGCAAACAAATCTGTGTTTTACAAATCAATACCATTTGTGTGAGAAACACAAACACAGGCTAAAGAACACTCATTCCTCCTTCCAGCCCACTGAACACACAGTATGTTGCAGTTACACCCACTATTCAAATTAATTCAGTCTTATTGAATTCAATGGCAGACCCTCCTATTTCAAATAGGCTTTAAAAAATAAAAATTCTCACTTTATATGTGGCTGTAACCCTGGCTGTTCTTCATAGTTTTCTATAAGAAAAGGAAGATTCTTGGCCCAGTGATCCTTGAAATTTCCAGGAAGATCTATATCAGTATTATACTCTGTAAGAGGTGTATCCAAATGTGCATGTAAATATCTAGAATACTCTGGAAGAAAAAAAAAAAAAGTTAAATACTGTTTGAATGATCAGTTTATTTATGCCATTACACAAAACAGTAACCATATATGCTGGTCAGTTAAACAACGTGACTTTAGTAAGTCATTATTTTTAGGTAATATAAATTTTGCTATTAGACAATTTGCAAGATAGAAATAAGTCTTTTTTAACTAAGTATCAGAACAGTCTGCGTAAATAAATATACATTTAAATAAATACATACAATAAATACATACAATAAATAATTATACATTTATTTAGAAATGTATATTCCATTTCTGGACCTAGCTTTTAACTATATGAACAGTAAGAATCAGTGTACTTTTTTCTTAACATACATACTCAAGAGTGTTCATGGAATATACACTGGTTTCTCTAGAATTACCATAACTACAAGCAAGCTTGCACTTTTAGGGTCCTTGAAGCATTTAAGAAAATTTAAAAAAACCCAATGAAACAAAAAACAAAATAAAACCCACCAAAAAATCCCCAAAACCCACCAAAAAACCCAACAGCAACAACAACAAACCAATCCAGAAAAAAACCAACACAAAAAAACTCCAATTCCAACTTACCTCGGAGGTACTTCACTTTCAGATATTCTGGACTGGCCTTCTGTCCTGGTAGAGGATCATTTAACATAACTTTGGTCTGAGCTTTTATGCCTTCATAAAACTGTCCCATTGCAACATGGCTGAGACCCTTCATGTACTGGCACACTTCATTGTATGGTTCTAGCTGCAGACATCTCTAGGAGATTAAAGGAACAAAGCACCCATTAATCAAGAGAAAGAAAGAGTACCTTCAAATAATTCAACCTGTCTGGTGAGAAGACATGTGAAAAGATTTATTGATTATTAAGATCCGATTCTATCATGATTTTCACTCAAATGCTGCTGAGCACTTAAACTGCTAGCAAATGTAAGAAAAATGTTTTCTGCTTTATCAAAGGGGAAAAAAACTGAGAACCCAAACCTTGCCAATGAAAATATGCTTTGCATACTTTGCTCTAGCAATATTAGCTCAATGTTAGCTGGGTGAAATTAGGTAAAATATACTCCTGACAATATAACAAACCATTTTGGGTTAGTTATATAGATATATATCTTTTCTGTCATTTCTCCCGTTCATCTCTTCACTACTTCATGCATTAGTACAATTCTATGTTGGTCAGCTATTTACTGCATGTTAAACACACAGCAAATTCCTATTTATGATTCAGAAATGACTACTCAATGCTTCCAGCAAGTATATGCCTTTAGAAGAGCACCTCCATCACAGAAGTTGAAATATCTTTTCAATTACACTGGTATCTACAAATTGGGTTATAGAAGGTGAATATGTAATAATACACATGAAGTGTTCTCCTTGGGATTAGCACAAACTCATTTGGAATAGGATCTTATTTCATTCCTTGTTTCAAGAATATGGTCATACAAATAACATCTGCCTTTTTTGTTCTGTCTACAAAATAAGGCAATTATTTAATACCAGCAGAAATAGGCAAGATTTTGGCAACATGAAAATTTTTGCAAGCCCAATGAATCACAACATATGCTGACTTTTTCAGAAGAAAATACTCTAGAAGAATTAGATAAACATAGTAACTTATTTTCAGCTAAAAATGACAGACTAGTACATTTTATCTTTCATCTGATATGAAAAAACTTTAGGTTTCAAGTCAAAGTATCAGCAAGAACACAATTATCAGTTTAAAAAGAAAAAAAAATCAGCCAGAGCTTGGTTTTACAAACACATAAAACAGTTAAAGAAACTACCCTAGTTTTAGCAAAATTACATTTTTAATTACGAACTGTTAATCTTTGAAGACAGACTTCAGAAAAAATACTTCTAGTTCAAATGCACACACACTCAGAATTGAAAGCTTTGAAATTTCTCCATTTTAGTGCATCTGTTGAATACAAGACCTCATTAAAACATTTAAATTTTGTGTTTACTTAGGGCCTGCTTACCTTAAAATTCTTTAGTGCTTCATCTAAGCTACCATGATGATAAAGCATCATTCCTTTGAGCTGTAAAGTCTGAACATGATTTTGATTCAGCAGTAAAGCCTTCTGGAAGCTCTCTGTAGCAGCATCAAAGTTACCAAGCTCTCTAGGTGATTCCAGATTGTCGAAAATGAAATATAGAGAAGGCAACAATGACAAAAAAAATTGCTTGTTAAAAGTGATTTTAAGGTGTCCAAAGGGGATATCATTGAAGAGAAACACAGTACTAATGGAAAATTCTATAACAAAAGCAGTAATTTTGCAACTATTTTTCTATGTTAGTAACAGAACAGCTGCACAGAGGTTTGTCATTCCCAGGAATATGTACGCTGAAATACAACCCCACAAGACCACAAATCTTCACAATCCTCAGCAGACATTAAAATCGTAAAAACACATACCTAAGGTATTTCTTCTGAATCTAAAGTAAATAAAACTTCCACACAAAGCATTCTTGGAAAAAATTCTCTTTGAGAGGTCTTTTTAACTTTTAAGTACAGGCATGTTTTTACAAATTTACCAACTACTTAAGTGCTGAGTAAGAAGAAAACATATGATGTTTGAAAACTGAAACTAACTAAAAATTTATTGACTGGAATTACTCCATGTGCAGGACAGCTGTACATGTAAGCAGGCACAAAAACAGTCACAGAGAAACTGTCCTGAGAAAATTAATATTGAAATAGTACACAATTTAATTTATCATAGTTTTTTCATTCAGTACACTGATTTAAGATTATTATATTAGACAAAATTAATTCAAACAATAGCAACTCTAGAAAAACAAACAAGATTTACTCATTTTAAATACATTTGCCAAATGTATTAATATATACATTAATACATTAATACATACTCATATATCAATACATTGCCAAACAAATGAATGAACACCAAAGCCACCATGTTTGAAGCAGGATTTAATCAGCTATAGCTCACGTTGTGTTAAACCTTCCCATCATTTAAAAATAATTTAGCATACCTAAAACACATCTCACTGGAAACTGCCATTTAACTAACCTTTGAGTCTGGGAGACTCAAAGAGATACCAGACACTAAATTAAAAACACAAAGCAAACATAGAAATTATTTACATTGAACATATCCTGACATAGCCATACTAGCTGCTGGAGCTACCAAGTATCACATCTGGTTTTGCCCAATTTTGTAACAAATGTGTAAAACTTAAGAGTGCATTTTAAAGAACTCAACCAGATGAAAAAAATTACTTTTAAACTACTTCTGAATATAAGTACCTGTAGGCTTGTCCCAGACTTTTATATGCATCTATGAAGTCTGCTTTCTGCTTCAGAGCCTCTTTGAAGGATTCAATGGCTTCCTACAGAAAGGGACCAACAGAAAAGTTTGTAGCTTACTACATTCATTAAGTTTCAGCACACTCAGTAGTTGCTGGCTATGGAATTTACAGTTATATATCAAAAGCTTTGGAAGGAGCAAAAAAAGCATGAATTTATTATGAAATCTATAGAGTAAAAATTATTACATAATAAATGAAATCCCGAAACATTTTTTACAGTACTGACAGATCTGGCTGGAATTCTTTTGTCTAATATGCAGCACGAATGAGCAACCCTTTTAGTATTTATTAAATTAGTTCAGAAATTAAATCCCTTCAGAGTTTGCTTTCAAAGGTCAGTCTGGTCCCTAAGGCAAAGCAGTTCATCTGTACAGTCTTCCTTCCTCACTCATAATACACCTCTTAAGTTCTGAAGGCCAAAAGACTCCTTCAAATCTGCACTCTGCCTTTAATTGTCTTTATTGCATTCTTTGTTATTTCCTCAGATGGAAACATTCTCTTGAGGGACTACAGAGCAAGGGATCATCTCCACACTATAGCATGCACTGTTGCTATTACTGCTATTACTGTTGTGAGGAATACAACGTAATAAAAACAAAAGCAAACAAAATAAGCATGTGGTTAAAGAATATTCCTCTCCAAAGGATCTGATTAAGAACTCAGCTTTTCAAACTAGAGTGGCTACACAAACTGGAATATTCAGTACTGAGACTTAAAATTAAAGATGGAATGATCAACTACTTTATATTACTACGGAATGCCTAAAAAGTATCTTGAAGTCTTCAGTGCAATAAATTAGATGCCATAAGGAAAGAATTACTGGTATCTTTAGTTGATTTAGAAACTCTTATTTAGAAAAACAATCAAATCTATGCTGAGCACTACAATGTGCACAAAAATACCCATTGAACAAAAACGTAGGACAATCACCTACAACTACAGATAGGCTCATAGCCTACAGATAAGTTTTAAAACCAAGATTATTATTCCCAAAAGCAGTGATTCAAACAAATCTCTTTTCACTTAAAAATGAACACAGCCACCCTCAACCCTAATCTTTAATTTTCAGCAAGCCTTATAAAACCTAAGAGATGGCTTTCCTTTAAAAGGCAGCCTGAATCTAACTGGAAGCTAAGGTGTTGCTGGGGATGAAAAACCATTCAGTGACTATCTCTCCAAACATGAATATCAGAGAGGGAAAATGCCTCCTTTGAGAAAAGAAATGGGGGGGAAGGAGGTAGTAGTGCAGAAATGTGCTGACTAGTGTATCAGAAATAAAAGAAACTTTGCTTCTACTCAGCAAACTGAGACAGCATTTATTTTTGTCAGTTGTATTTTCACCATCACTTTCTGGGGTCTCTGTTGCTTACATCAAAAATCAGAAATCCAGACTATTATTTGCAAGTATCTCTTCTTACTGTAAGATACAGACAGTAAAAGTTCAATGACAGTCTGATGTTCTCACAGCATAGCATGAAACTGTGCAAAAAAACACCTGGTTGGGTACTAAAAAAGTGAGGAAGTAGATTGCAAAAAAAAAGCCAAAACAAAACAAAANAAAAAAAAAAAAAAAACACCAAAAACCACCAACGAAACAAAAAACAAAAGATAAAAAAATAGTGATTGGCTAGAGTGGGCTGAAACTCGGGAGTTCTGGGTTGTCTCCAGATTCTGCATAAAACCCTTCATGAACCTCAAGCTGCTATCAGAGGTTAAAAAAGAAGACAGCTTCCAGTGCTAGAATTCAGGAATTGTACTATTGCATCTTCATTTTTCACACTGAGGATTTCAGACAACTTGTCTAATTACTCTCCTGTCTGAAAAACGGCAGCAATGCCTCTAAATACTTTATGGACAGACAAAAAAGAGAGACAATATCACTACACCTAAAACACAGAGAAGTTTTAAGTGAAAACTTAAAGATGACATGGGAAGAACTTACTTCCCTGCCCCTTTAAGAAACTGAAGGAGCCATTATATTCTCTCAAGTTAGATATCAGCCTTCCAGAAACAACATATAACTGAAATAAACGTGCATAAATGCAAGGCTCTAGCAGCACTTTCCTTGATTATTCCTTAGCTCATTCGAGGAGGAATTTAAAATTATTTTCCTCTTCATCCCTTTTCCCCTCCCAAACCCTAGGAAATGTCCTTTTCACTTTGAAATTTTTGAGCATAATCATACAAATACTAGCAGAAGTGCTAAATACAAATGCCTTTCAAAGCACTCCTTAAACATGTCTGTTATCACTGATCTACTGAGATTCAACAAGACCTGCAGTATTTACATATCATATCATGGAATCTTTTTATTTTGCTTGCACTCTTTTACCTTAAAAATCTTCCCTGTGTGAGAGAAAATACATATGTCAAAACCAATGATATTTCCATTATTTTCTAGAAATAACTTCAAATAAAGGGTACTGTTCTACATAAAATGTTGTTTAATATAGCTTAATATAAATATATATATTATTTAAAATAAATAAACACATAAGTATTTTAATATGTAGATATTTTATTTAATATAAAATGTTGTTTAAGATAGTTTTACCTTCAAAAGTCCTCTGTGAAAGAAGGTTAAGCCTTTATAAAGCATAGCTATAGGCTGATTCTTGTTCAGTTCCAGTGAGCGCTGAAAATCTTCATGGGCTGCTGCATAATCCTATGATAAAGAAGATTTCAGATGGCACAGGAGACATCATACAAATAAAGAGGAGTATGTACTTTTATTTTCATAAAAGTAAACTATAGAATTTTGTTTAATAGGAAGTCAGTCTCAAGGGCCAAGCAGCAGTGATGATCAACTATGAATCAGAGCATCAATGAATGCACAATACACTTCCAGCTTTACAGGAAGTGCTGTATAAAACATAGTAAAGTAAATGGAAAAATAGCTGTAAGCAAACAATGAAATCTGAAGAATCAAGCAGGAAATCTGCTATCTAGTATTCAAATATAATCTTCAAAGATATATAATCTTCAAAGACTTGTCCTGCATTAAACCTTCAAAAACAACATACACATATGACATAGCAAAATGGGATGTTAGCATTTTTGTAGGGGTTTTTTGTTTATTGTGAGGAGTATTTTTTCTTAAGTATACAGAGGACTTACTGCCTTGGCCATAACTATTTTCCTTTTTAGACTAGTGTTTATCAATACTAATTAAATGCAGCCACAGGTTATAAATCAACCTTGTTATTATATTAGTTGGGGTTTTTTTTTAACTAAATAGGAAAGAAGTTCTAGAACACAAGGAACAGCACAGAAATCAACAAAACAATGAACAACATCCCCACAAACAAAGCCAAAGAGAATCCCCAAAATGCACTAACCTCAGATACGAAGTAAAGTGTAGCTCTGTGCCTGTAGAGCCTTGCTGATGGTTGCAGCTGAATAGCTTTGGTGAGATCTGAGAGTGCTTCACTGATTCGTCCTAGTGGGGACAATATCTAAGAGTACAAAACCAAAACAGTTTAGAGCAGACAGAGTGAATGGAATTGTTTCAGAAATATGAAGATTATTTTTTACCATGTTCAGCTGTAACAGAGTAATTGTATTTGCTAGAATAGGCTGGAAAGTTCCGCCATAAGTTTCAGTAATTGTGGCTTTTAAACCCCTTTGAAGGAGCAAATCTGACAGAGTTTTTTCTCAAAACGATCAGCATACATGAACACATCTGCAGAAACCCTGTATTCCAAATTAAAAACAAGTCAGTCAAAATAAAATACTCAATTTCAAGCTATTTCAATATATTCAAATTAAGAAGTAATTGAAGTATTCTTCCAAGCCTATTTGAAAAAAACATTCCACTAATGGAAAATGGTCCATTTCCAATTATTTGGATGCCTTTCACATTTTTGGATCAAGCTGCACAAATGTACTAAGAGATCGCTAAAAACATTAAAACTGTGAATATTATGGCAGCTATCATCATACAGTATGCTTACTAATATTTATACTTTTGGTTTGTCTACAAAGCTGCTTCTTGACATTCATTTTCTGTAATTTAGTTAGAAAAACAAAACGTAACTTTCAAAATAAAAATATATATGGGTTGGAATGATTTTTAAAATACATGCACAAAGATAAACCCAGAACAATGCATTTTTTAAAACATTGGTCATTTAACACCTAGTATTCACAGCAGATTTACTAAGGTGACAAAAGGTACAAACAGTAAGGTTCAAGAGATATTTTGATTCATTTTATAAGAAAAACCCTCCACACAAATGATCTTGCTATATATAGTATGTCAGAAACTGAACACTTAAACATAACATATGCTATTCCATTGGCTACAGTAACTCTATGTCTTATTTTAAAACGAAATATTCCACAAATTACACTGTTTGAGAGGAAATGTGTATATTTTGAAAGAAAGGAGAAATGCTCACAGAACATCAAGCTTTAGTCATTAAATCAGTAAAAATATGATTGGAAACACTGTATAATTGCAACTTCTCCAAAAGTCTGAAAAGACAAAAAATGCTCACTTCTGCTCGCTGTTCAAACACTTCAGGACGATCTGGTTCTAGACTGATCACCCTACTGAGCTCAAACAGAGCAAGTTCAGCATTTTTCATATCCTGTAAGGGAGAAAAGATAAACAAGGTGAACAACTGTGCATACTTAGACTAATATACTCTCAAGAAGAAGGACAACTAGTTCGGCTAAGTGTCTGAAAGTGTAACAGTTTATATTTAAACTCCTTCACACCTTTGCTAAAAACATCAGGATGCATTATTCTGCAAATAGCTGGAAAAAACACCTGTCTGCTGCAAACAACAAAACTAAGCTTGGTACACATCACCTTTGTGTTGCACCTCTAATAATTTATTAATTTAACTCTGTGAATAAATACTAGATTTATAACTCCAAAGGTACCTTGCTTGGCAGCAAAGCTGGTTCAAGCTCCCACATGAACACCAACACACAGGCACAATCACACCCACCAGTGTTGTCATCAGCACTGTCTGCAACTAAAGCCAAGTTGTACTGACAAATGGGGTGATGCCAGCAGCATCCTGCCTATCTGAAGTTCTAAACTGTCCTCAATTAAGTAGTTACTTAACAGGATGGAAGTAGTTACTTAATTAGAAAAAAATTCAAAGTAATTATAGAGCAAGTTCTGTATTAGATTTCATCGATATTTTTTTCTTTCTCAAAGCAAAGAAATTTTGTGTTTAATTATCATCTTTGTGTCTTGAAGGTACCACTTAAAAACTCTTATGAAACGAAGCTGTATCAACACCTAGCTAAACTGAGAAAACAAACTCATGCTGATGTTAAAAACAAGCAAATATGAGGCATTTCAAGCTCTTGTCAGCATCCCTAGATAATTAAACACTCTGTACAAAGAAAATTTTCAAGGAGTTATTAAATTTTCATTCTTCTAGAACTCTAGCAACCATTCAGTCATGATTCAACTGGCCACAAAGTCCTACAAGGACCATAGCCTACTCATAAATTTCTTTCGGCTCAAGAAATTATTTGAGCAGTATGTACTGCAATCAAGTAATTTAACTTTGAATATTTTTTAACTAATTCAAGGTGGTATAGTTATCAAGAGGCATAAGCAATCAAAAAGCAACGTGAAATCAACTGTATTCGAAGAGCTGACAATGGTCCCAAGCTGCAATAAAAGACTTTCATTTCCAAACACACCTTAGATGTGGAGATTAATTCAGTGGAACTTCTAAAACTGTCTCTCAGAGGCAAGACACTGCCTGTGATCTTAACAGGCGATTCTTTACAGAAGCTGTGGCTCACAGCCTTACTATCTACCGCTCACAACAGTGAGCTATCTTCTCCTTTGGCACACTTACATCATGCAGCTTTACTTCCACGTCTCACAAAGCAAACATACCCATGATATGATCTGCTAGATCCCTCTGTGTTATACAGTGCATCAACCAAGGGATAGATCCCTCATGGAAGTAGGACAGCACAAAGGCTTTAAGTTAAGTACACAAAGAGGTGTACTTAACATGTTCTAACCAGTCTAGTTATTCCTGCTACAGGCTCTCTTATAGTTCAGAGTCAAATAATTCAGTTGTGTATTAATTTAAAAAATTATCTACTCACATGTAGTCCTTTTTTTCCGTATGCTATCCCTCGTCCATAAATTGCACTAACCAGCTCTGGTTCTTCCTGTTAAACAAATAAAATATTGATTTGTGGTGTGGGTTTTTTGGTTTCTTCAATATGTATTTAACTTTAGCTGATCTAAAGTAGTACGCAATGAACAATCACAGCTGCCAGGCAAAGAAATTTATTGTATTACAGTCCATACTTTCATATGCTCACAACTTCCGATTCAATTTAATGGAATTGTTCTGTATTGTCTGGTAAAAAAGCCAAACAGTGCAGCTGTGCCAGTGACCACCTACCAGAAGCTACTACACAGGGTACATTAGAATAGATTAAAATACATAGTAATCCTCAGAATACTCTGTTACCCAAGCTTCATTAGTTGTAACCTCACAGGTAATTATGTAACTTCTGTCTCAAGTCATGGAGCTAAGAAATATACAATTTGGCCACTCAAAGCTTATTTTGTATGCAATTTAAATTCAAGATTTAAAAATTTAAATTTGCGAGCAAGATATTGTGGCACCCTGATGAAAATTATATTCAGACAGCAACTAAACCCAGAAGTATTAGACCAAAATAGTTCTGCAAAATTCAAACCAATTTTCCTCGAGTTAAATTTGATTTTGATTTTGTGACTTTCCTACCTGGGCACTTAGGGAGGATGCACCTTACACAGTAAATCTACTTCTTGTTTGATGTCATTTATTGCGACCACATTTTCCCATACAAATTTCAAGAACTACACAGCAAAACTGTTTTGTCAACACAACAATGCCTATGCAGTCAGTTTTCCCTAAAAACCAGTCAAGAATCATGCCATCTTCACACCTGCAAGGAACACAGCTGTGCTACAAAGTTTGTAGCACAAGCCTGGTCTTATTTAATTGCCACATTTGCCAAGAAACAAACTGTTTCCCAAGAAACAAACTCTGCCGTGGACAAAACAACAGAATACGTGGCATATCAATGCTGACAGCTTGCCAGACTTGAGCTGATTCCAAGTTTACATTTGGCAACATCAACAGTAGGTAACTTCCTACTTTTAATGCCAGGGCTAAGCAGGGCTGTTTTATTCAGTTAAATGTTTTAATGATCACTTTATATGTATTTAAAACTGCCTTAAGGAAAATGGAGTGAACAGTCATGATCACTTTACAGCCTTTCAGGCATACTATAAGGATGGTATTAACGCATACTTTAAACTGAGATATGGGCACTGCAGAAGTACTCTACATAAACACTTCTCCCAGTATCTTTCTACAGTTGGTGTATCTTGCTTATCTTCACTTGAACTAACTTTCCTTCTGAATAAAGAGAGGAAACAATACATAAATCCAGTGGTTTTGGAAGCAGGATTTCTCATTAGGGTAAAAAAAATCTTCACATTAAAACAAATCAAAGACAGATATAACTGAAGACCTGTATCAACCAAATAAAAATAAAGCACACAAAAACCCCAAATGTTCTTGTCCTCAGATAAATTTCCCTGAATAATTCCATTAAATTGCCACACTTCCACTCAATTTAAGAACAAGCCATATGACACTTAAAAAATACATGCTATTATTTGCAGTATTGCTTTCAGCTTGCATTTGTGTACTTTAAACAGTTTAAATGAAAAACTATGTCCATGCTTCTGGATGTTCCAAGTTTTTAGCCATAAAAATGCAGCATTTTGAAATCATCTTTAGTTCAATCTTATAAATTGTTGGGGCTGGTTTTGTTTTAAACGTGATTACTTCCTACTTAACTACAGAAGATTCTGAATTCTTTATTTTTGTCAGGAAAAACATCCACAATGTAAGTATTAGTTACATTTTATTTATGTATTAAACTTATCAAATTACCACTGAAAAAAGATAAAGCCAGCATACAAAATCTTTCTCATTGTGAAAGCAGTGTGTTACTTGCCACTAGCAATAAATTATCTCTGACAAGGCTTTTTTTCTCACTTTACTGGCAACATGCTGTCACCCAAGAAAGTCTACTTTAAAATATCTCAGCCTACATAATAAGCAGACATTCTAAGGAACTTCAGCTCTGCAGAGGTCAGGTTTCTGACAACATATTCATTTTTGGTCAAAGTGCCATAACTTTACACCTACAGATGAGAAAAATACTCACCAAATAACCAAAATACTGATCACCCAGTTCTAAGAGTATGCTTATGTTTGGATGGAAAAGAAAATGAACAAACAGAAGAATAATTACTCTCATTTAAAAATCCTTAATTTAATATTTGTTTTCTTAAAAGCCACATGTGGCAATGGGTATTTTCATTAAGTTACTTTTTGGGGACCAAGCAGAAAACTTACCTGCAGCAATGTTGAAAAGTGTCGTATAGCTTCATCATACAAGCCATTGCCAAACAACAGGTAAGCAATTGCTAAAAAACATTTAAAATGTAAATAAAACAGAAAAAAATCCCGACTTTTAAAAAATATTATATACTACCAAATTGTAAAATGTTTCAATTCCTGCATTGCATTGACAATTAAAATAGACAGAGGATTCCTGAACAGCCACCAAATGACATGACTTCCCTTAGCCATCGCCTAGCATTCATTAATTACTCAATTCATACTGTGCTCTTCGGAGCTGTTTTGGGACTTTGTGATTTGTTTATGGGGTTTTTTTTTCCTCCTTTTTACAAGTTGTTCAGGAAAGGGCCCATGTTTGCTTCTAAAGTATTTAGGATCAGGAAAGGTACTATGATTCCAATACAACAGCCCTGGATGCTTTCTCAATCAAAAGTGCCACCTGGCTATCACTATTTTTGACAATTTGATTAGGGAACTTCTACTTGTTTGTACACATATTGCTAAACTTTATTTGTTCACAATAAGGTTTTCCTTCATTTCATTTACCTAGCAATACCTCAGTGAAACTGATGTCATTATTTATAAAATTGAAATTGAAAAACAACTGAGTCTTTACCTATGTTATAAGTATGAAAAGTTTTCAAGTTCTTGCGCATCCCCCCCATTTTGAAGTAGAAGCCAAGTGTTTGAAAAAGAAACAGACCATTAGAAATCATTCCTGTAATCTCCACAAGATATAAAAATACAGTCAAATTACAAGACTGGAAAACTGTACTTGTGCTTGCATGACTGAAGTTCAGTTCTGACAGCTGAATATCTCCACATTGTTTCATTTTGCATGTTATAATCTCTCACAGTTCTTAACTCTGAACTAAGCTCTGTCTACACTGTCAACCAAACCCAGTATCTTGAAGACCACAGCTATGAAAGTTAGAGAGAACTTTTCCCCAGGCAGTTTGTCCAAACAGCTGGCAGTGGAACTACTAGCAGCATTTCACCTTTCCCCACTTACAATGAATTTAGCAGGCATCCAAAGAGAATGGAAGAGGGACCTTTTAGCTTAATTATTTATTCAAACATGAGAAGAGACAAGCAAGTTCTTTAAAGCAAAGGCATTATTAATAGGATGCAGACACTTATCTTTCAGGCAGGCAGAGCCACATGGTTTTCACATTGTTGCTAAGCACAGATCATTAAAAAAGGAAAATAGTTAAATGAAAGAAATAAGAAACATATTTAATCCAGAGCTGGTCTCATACTTCAAGCACTTCTATTATGAAGAAGGAGGTATTTGTGTGCAATATAAGCTTTCTCTTCAATACATAAAAAGTTTCACTTGGCACAAATATGTAGTATTGCAAAAAAAAGCAAAAAAATGGGCAAAGTGAAGGACAAGATGAAGAGCTCTTGAATTTTCTTCATTTCATTCTGCCTCAAGACTACACAGTTATTAGTATTATTAGTTATTAATTATTAGTTATTAGTTATTAGTATCATCTTTAGGTTTCCAATCCCAGAACACAGAAAAGATGGGACAAAAAATAAAGTCAACTCAACCATTCCAGTGTTGAAAAAATGTGGAGGATGCAAGATAATCAAGACTTATATTGTCACTCAGTTGTCTTGCTGATAAGGACTGTATTTAGTTTATACAAGACACCTGGCAAAATGCCAAACTGAACTGGGAACTGTCTGTAAAACTATGGCAAGTGCTTGACAGCTAGTAGCTGATACAGTATCAGCTGCTTTTTAAACAGTATCTTTTTGATTTTTTTAATCTTTAATATTACAAAAACACAAGTACTTAATTATGAAAAAATGGTTAACAATGGTTAATTAGCCAAAGTATTTCAGACCCAAAATTCCTTCAGAAGGCCCCATACATTCTGTGCTGCTTTTCCTCAGAACAGTTAAAAGCAGCATGCACAAACAAGAAGAATCAAACCAGGCTCCTCACACCACAGTGTCCTTGGACTAAAGTGGGTAGATAGGTGCCAGCCTACATGCCAAACACCAGGACATTCCACCACAGTCTTCCAAGTCTACAGAACAGATACTACAAGTATCAGGTATTTTCATCTGAATAGAAGTTTGGTATTCTTTGCAGGATTCTGTGAACCTAGCTAGGTAGTCCAATAATATGAAAAAAGATTAAGTCCCTAAATCTTCCTGGCTAAAACCATGAAGGTAGAAACTACATTTAAAAAAACCCTTATTAATTGTTTTAAGTTCATTAGAGGGGAATAAAATCTCCCTTTGCTCTTTATAAAAGATGCTCTGCTGCCTTCCTTGACACATATCCTCAATAATCTCTTCGCTGCCCTGTAATACCTCTGCATTTGAAGAAGCAGTGCAACTCTGGTTTTGAGTCCTTTGAGAAAAGTATTTGAAAAAACTGCAAGTAGCAGCCTAGGACATAATTCAGAAAGTCTTCCTGCTGTGTGTAAGTTTTGATGGGAGGAGTGTGGACATGGGAAGCAGATCCAAGATCTCTGCTTGATAGAAAGCATATTGCATTGGTAAAATTTTCTGGATGTTTGAACAGTTTTAGTCATCAATAATCACAGAAAAATGGAAACAGGAAGCAGTTGAGCCTGTTAAAAACGACTTAATCAGAATTCTTTTTGAATAGCTGCTTAAGCAGACATGGTGAAGAATTCTAGTGAAGAAAGCAGGAAAGGTTTTTAACAACAGAGATAAGTATTTGCTTTATACGACAAGAGAAAACTTACTGTATTTCCAGACTTATTAAGATCAAATTGAAGTTAATGCATCACTTCAATCATCAATTTTCAAAACATGTAGTGCTAATAATTAGCACATCATTTACCTGCACAAATCTTATATAAAATAGCTTACCCAATTCTTCATTTATGTTGTCATTATCAGTAGGAAATGGAAATCGTTTTTGCTCTGCAAGCAACTTCGCTTGACTCTGTAAAACATCATGTTTTCAAGTGTTCAGCAAACACAAAATTTAACAGAAAATCCAAGTCTAAAGTCCTTAAGAGAATGCCTTAAAACACAAAGTTAAAACTTATGTGATTTCACTAAGGTAACTGAAATCAAGTTCATTCCTAGTCTTCCACAGGGAGAAAAGTCAGACACTGCTGTTTTCTGCTCTAACATAAGGGTAACTAAACCTCAGGAAGAACATTGTCAGCATTTTGTCAGGGACTAATGTTTCTGTATTATATTTGCTTAAGGTGAAGGTTTTGGGCCTTTTTAAGGCATCTTATTTCATATGAAAGTTTATACTATACCTATAGTTTACCCTATAATTATTCCTTTGTTTCCTGCAAAAGGAAGATTACTGCAGAAGAGTAAAACACTGAAAATAAACACTGAAAAGAGTATCACTCCATCAATATAGAAAAGTTTAACTACACAATGCCATACTAAAGAGCTTGTCCATTCAACAATGACATTCTATCAGTTCTACACTCTGTTCAAATTGCTGCCTTACCTAGGATGTCTGTTCTCTAAATAACGTGCCTATAGAAACCAATACTGTCAAAGTCAAGCTCCTCAGAAAGTAGAAACATTCAGCTCTGCTTATTTCCACAAGTACTTTCCATAGACAACTGTAAGCCTACCAGAGCAGTTTATGTCAGAAAAATACGAAATGTTCATTTAATTTAATAGGTCTTTCAAACTGTTTTAGGAAACAAGGGGGACAAAAAACATCTCTCTCCATTCAGTTCTCTTCTTTCAATTCAACTAAACAGCTCATTTCCACTACTGTCCTCCTTTAAGGTTGTTTTGCCTGTCCACTCAAAAGCAGTCACATTACTTGTGTCCATCACCCAGATATTTATTTTATCTACAAAGTGCAAAAGTTAAATGCTCAAATCCCATTGCAGAGTTTTTGCCCTGTGTGTTTAGTGATGAGGAGAACGTTTAGTCTGCTCTAAGAACTTGAGTGTTTTGGAAACCATGAATGATCAGCAAATGGATTTTACAAACCTTTTTTTTTTCTGCAATTAAAGGTGATGTGTTAGCTCTACACCGTAACACTGAAAATCGTTATTCCACCTATATCTGCACCTCTATAGTAACAGAGTGGGGCAGCTGTTTCCCTTATAGAGAAAAGGCATTAAAGAAAAGCACAAAAATGAGCAGGGTTCAACAGATATAACAATAAGAAAACTAAATCTACAATGCAATCCATATGCATCTAGAAACACAACATTTTTATATCACCAATGGCCTTAGTGTAATATTCAGAAAATGGCCTTTAACACTTCACTCTGCAAAACACTATTCTTCTATAATTGTCTTAATATTAGGTAAAACACCACAACATTTTTACTGAAGGACATCATCTTCCTTGGTGGATTTACAAAAACAGATCTACACATCTTTGTCTGCACACAAAGATAAGATACAGTGAGATTCCACACTGGTATTGGAAAATAAGTCACCAGCAGAAGAAACTCACAATACATTAGAATAATTTCCTATGCATTGCAGAGCTGCACGTGACAGCAAGAGATGTACCACTAACTCATCTGTTTTGTCATTACAGAGTAACAGAACCGTTGGGGTGGCAGAGAAAGTGGTTTCACACTTCCTCAACAAACTCTGAATTAAGGTACAGGTTAAACATCCTGCAACTTTACATGCAAAAAAATGTCACTCTGTCTGCAAGAAACAGGAGAATTTTCATCATAGCACCATATCCCAACAGGTTTAATTCTTGCTCTCTTTAAGACATCATTTGGTTTTCTTTTAACAGGGCAATTTCTTACCAACAAATATACATTTTGCTGTGTTAGTAAGAATTGCTGGCACTGTTGGATTAGACTAGAAAGATCTTCTGACTGATATATGATGAAGTCTAAGATATTAAAGGTAAAAAATTGGCTTAGTGGATTTACAGTACACCAGCTTTAATTCCAAGTGCCATCTTTGGAAAAGTTGCTTCCAGTTATAATATTGCTTACACACTCCCATACAGCCAAGAATTTCTAAAAAAATTGCCAAGGTTACTTTGTATATTCACATGGAAATCATTTGAAGATTTTCAACACCTGTACTCTACTGAACTGAAGATGTAACATCAAACCTGTATTCTCAAAAGGCTAAGACTAGTGTGGCAAGAAAACCCAAATTTCAAAGTAATCCTCTTGAGGTCTCTCTACCAAAAAAGACTCCTCTCTTGTTAGAATATTCTTCACATGCCAGGTCAGTATCACGTTTAGTGAAATACAGTCTGGAGCCTCTGAATCTCATCTTTGCACAATGTCACTTCTTTGTGAGAAATTAGAAATCATTACTCTAACTTTTACCTGTGTTTTGTGATAAACCTCAGGAAGTTAATGTGGGTAGAAACGAATGAACCTCCCCCTTTTTCAGGCATAGCCCCTGCACCTCCAAAACCAAAAAAGTATTGGTTGATTAACTGAGATGAAGGTTAGCTCTCAGTGATAATATCTCCATCAACTAGTTGACAGCCCTAAAGACTCGTGACAGATTACTACAGGATAATACTTCTTTGAGCAATTTAAGTTTATTTGTGCTTAAGCCTTTTGGGCAGCTATGCCTATTGATTAATAGATTCTATTTGAATTTATTTCCCTGAACTTCATTCTAACTGGCTATGCAGGTGAAGTGATCTGTGACTTCAACAGTCTATTAACATTATTTTGCACGTTAAATGCTTGATGACATACCAGAAGTTTTTCTGTATTCAGGGAAAGCATAGATTCACAAGACGGCGATCCTCCTATGTCACAATCTGATTCATGGAAGTGCAAAAATGATGTATCTGGGAGAAAAGAGAGAAAATACCTTTAGAAACTCGCATAGTTACATATATATTCTATTATTACAGCTCACATTTCCTCATGTTTGGCTTAACAGCTTCCCCACTGGGCATCCCACAGGGTAGAACCTTCATGAAGCACTTTCTGCCCTTAGCACTACACCTGCACAGCCAGGGAAGCAATAGTTGACATGACAGCTTTTACATAATTAGTTTTATCCCAACTTATGCTTATGCTTTTGGTTAAAAATAGTTTAATAAAAGAAGGGCTGAAAAATGGGGCAGAGGTGAAAAAAAGAAGAAGCTAGAAGCAAATAACAAAAGCTTGGGGTAGGCATGTCCCCCTTTAGCATTATGATTCCATTTTCTCACCCAAAAAATAACAGATGAAATTATCATTGCAATCCCAGAGAGAAAAATAAATTGAATGGACCGTAGAGAGGTAGGAGAAAAGCTGCAGAAAACAGAGGTATCAAGACTGTAAGAAGTAGCCAGAATAATAAACTGTAATTGACTAAACATATACAAAGGTAAGCTACTAAAAATGTCATTACACAATAAAAAGTCAAACACAGCTCATTGGCATAGCAGAGAAAAAGTTTAAGATACCAGACAAATAAAGAAGTAACAATAATAATCAACACCATTCCCTCAGGTTGACAGACTACAGAAGCCACTACTTCCCCTACATGATGCTAACTGCTATTCCAATAGAATTGTTGAGTTTTGAATCTTTGGATCCTAAAGCTTCTATCATCTTTAAACATTATAAGAATAAAAAGAAAAAACAAATATACAGTATTATCTCCTTGAATCCATGTCACAAACACCAAATTTTATAATCTCCCTTAATGTTTGTAAATCTAAGCTTGATGCTAAGTTTGAAAGGCTGGGGGGCAGAGTGTGCTCTTCTATTTTTTCTCAAGGATTGCAGTTAGTTAATTCCCTATCTCTCACAAGTACAGAGCTAAAAGAAAAAAAGAAACAGTCTTCTTCTAAAGAGAACTCAAAGCAGCATCTAAAATCTTTCCCTGTAAACAAGAACTTGGATCTACATTGAGCCATAAATGATAACCAGTAGGAGAAATTTTACAACAAAAGTAAGGGTGGTAAAAAGCAGAAGGTCAACATTTAAAGTCAGTCTGGTGAGAACAGTGGCCAGCCACTCATAGTTTCCAAAAAGAGCACTACCAGCATGAAGTTTCATCCCTGCCCTTTGTTCTTCACATAGGCCAAACACTCCTGTGCTGTGCCAGCATTATTAACACGTTACTTGTTCCTGTTGGTGCTTGTGATTCAGTAACTTAAGAATTTTGGCTGCAGACTCACTGAGAAACTTTCACTTCAGACATCAAAACAAAGAGGTGTGGGCATGGCTTACCTCTGGAATAATTTTCTTCACAACAGCAAGGATTTAGTGAAGGAATTTTTTGGAAGGTGGTAGGGAATAAGACAGCTGAGCCACAAGCTTGATATAAGCTACAGCAGGGCAAGGCCTCTTCAAATCCTGCAGTTCTTGGGGCAACAAACTGCTTTACTCATAGGGGAAAATGGATCTGCCTTTGTCCGCAAGTCAGACACAATCAAAACTGAACCCCATTAACTTCATGAAAAACTAGAAACACCAATCAGAGAAAGTACTTTGGACCTTGAAGTCCAAACTCCAGGGAAAAGACCTCCAGAGGTCTTTTTTTTTGAGACCAAAAAAAAAATCTTAGTTCCTGTGCAAGTTGCACTAAAACAAAGACCAAGAGCTTAAGGGAATTTTTCAATTAGCAATTCATTTAGTCCTAACACTTGAAGGGCAAGGAATGAATTCATACACAGCTATTTGAAGTTAACTGTGTTGTTCAGTAACTAGGGGCTAGCTTATATCAGTGCATGCAAGGTACCTGAGATACCTGATGATTCAGGCAGAATTCTTTGTAACAATCCTAGTTACACTGGTTTCTTTAAAACAACATCCACTATTAAATCAGAATCTAATCTTCCAAATGCGCCTCTGAAGGAGTACCTTCAGTTAATCATTCATGTCAGGTCTAGTAACAGATGTAATCGAGTGTTTTGGCATTTATTAACTTGTAGCGTATACAGATTTTTATCTCAACACTGGGTGAAAGTCTTCTTGTTTTATGCTTAAGCTTGAATAATGTGTAGCAACAGCTACCTGACATAACTTTCACAATCTGATTTCATGTTTACGTACTATGGTTCTTAGGCCCCTTAGCCACACACACAAACACAAAAAGGTGACAAAAACGAACCAAAGAACTTTATACTGTGAAGACAAAAGCACATACACAAGGAAGGGGAGAAAGGAAAAACACAGGTGCAGGAAACTCTTAAGAATTTATTTCCCCAAAGTCTATTATTCAGGTGGATTACATGAGAATTGTTGATATGAGCACAGACTTTGTGAAAAAAATGACAGAAAAAATATCACAAAACGATGCTGACAGCTAAGAAGTCATGACACATCACTGGTTATTCTCTTACACATAATTTAATATCACATTCCAAGCAACTGATAAACCTTTTTCTTCATCTTTATTATGCACACATTGTGATTCAGACCGGCATTTTTGTAAGGCCCGTTCACACCATGCTCAGGATCAACAGTCGTAACACATTAAGCCGCATGATCCAGATACAAAAGATATTCAAGCACACAAACATAGTTTTAATTATGCCTGAATTACAAGACATCAGTTAACCTGAAAAATAGCAGATCTGCTACCCAAACTTGGCACTCATAAAGAGAATCATCCAGCTCACCAGTAAAATACATATAACTACAGCTGAAATTAAAATCAAGCTACATCTCACTAACTGAAACATGGAACTGATATAGTTGGAAGAGACCTAGGGAGATCGTTCAGTCCAACCCTCCTGCAGGGTCCCCTCAAACACAGGAACACATTCAGATGGGTTTTGAATGTCTCCGGACAGGGAAAAACCACAAGCTCCCTGGGCAGCCTGTTCCAAGTGCTCTGAAACCCTCATGCAAAGTGGTTCTTCCTCAAGTTGAACTTGTCATATTTTAGTTTGGGGCTATTGTTCCTCATCCTGTCTCTGGGCATCACTAAAAAGTCTGGCACCATCCTCCTGAAACGTGCCTTTGAGACATTTATATACCTTAATGAGATTCCCTCTCAGTCTTCTTTTCTTTAGACTAAACAGGCCCAGCTCCCACGTTCGCGAGAGATGTTCTAGACTGCTGGATCCTCTCGAGCAGCTCTTTATCTTGTACTGAGAAACTAAGTAAATTGAGCACGGGGCGCTGGCACGCCGCCATACTACTGAGCGCTGGAATTACAAAGCAGGCAGAGTCCAGCTGCTGGGCTCGGGAGGCGAGTGGGCAGCAGGGATGCTCCCGTGCGGTACCTAAGGCTTGACCGTCCCAGGGGTGAGGGGTTTTCCTGCGCTCGCTGCCACAGCCTCTGTGGCTGCGCGCCACACACGGCTCGGCGGCTCACCCGCGAGGTGCCTCGCTATGAGTCAGCCGAGCGGCAG
>VXBR01011092.1:1201733-1234359 GCA_013400215.1 Cisticola juncidis | reverse complement strand
CCCGGCCGCCGCTCCTGCGACCTCAGCACCGCCGCACCGGGGCTGCGGGCGGTCACCGCGGAGACGCCCCCGACTCACCGCACTCGTCCGAGTACTGCTCCGCCCACTCCCCCGCCGGGCCATGGGGCTGTCGGTGCCGCTCCTGCTGGAGCAGGGACAGCGCCGGGTAGCGCTCGGTGAGGGCGAGCGCGGCCGGGGCCAGCACGGTCAGCACGGCCAGCGGCACCCACGCACCCCGCGCCAACCCGCCGGCAGGTGCCATCTTCACAGCGCGCATGCGCGCTGCCTCGACCGAGAACACGGGGCGCGTCCGCCGCCACGCCCACGGGGCCGCCGCAGCACTGCCCCCTGGGACATGGAGTTCTTCGCCTGCGCAGCCCAACGTGCGACAGAAGCAGGAAAACCACAGCTCCCGGGATGCAGCGCGACGCGCTCTGGCCGGGCTAGGCTCCCAAACGCGGAAACGAGGAGGCGGTGTGGAAGCGCTGACAGGGCTGGGCGTGCTCCCGCGCCCCATGGCGGCGCTCGGCGCCTACCGCTGCATCGAGTGCAACGGGGAGGCGACGGAGCTGTACCGGGACTACCAGCGCGGGGTGCTCCGTATCTCCATCTGCGTGAGTCGGGGCGGCGGGCAGTGGGTGGGGGAGGCCGGGAATGCACGCGGGAACCTCTGACGCCAGCAGGCGGCAGCGGCGGCGCGCGGCACGTGGTGGTGGGCCCGGTGGCACGCGGCGCCTGAGCCCGTGGGAGCGCCCCCTGCTGCCGGGCTCGGGCCATGGCCGCGCGCTGGGGCCGCTGTCTCTGAATCCCGGTTCTCACGAGGAAAGGCTGTTCGAAGAGAGACGACCGAGAGGGGGACTCATCAACGTGAAAAAAATATCTAAAGGGAGGCTGATGCACAGGAAGTTCTGCCTGGATATGAGGAAGAACTTCTTCACTGTGTGGGTGACTGAACACTGGAACAGATTGTCCAGAGAGGTTGTGGAGTCCCCCTTACTGGAGATGTTCAAGAACCTCCTGGCCTCAATCCTGTGCCCAGTGCCTGCTTGAGCAGGGAGCTTGGACCAGATGACTCCCTGTGGTCCTTTACAACCGGACCCATTCTGTGATTCTGTAGGTTTTCTGTCTGCCCTGTTTCCCAGTGTCATTTCCTCCCACTCCTCAAGTGCACCTGTGTGGTAGAGCTGTCCTGACTGCGTGCTCTTGTACAGGGCACTGCAGTGTGTCTGCTGCTGTGTGTGCTCAGCCTGGCTCTTACTGAAGGGCAGATCTGAGCGTGGCTGAACACAGCTCCCGTGCCACTGCACCTAAATGTCAGGGTCTGAGTGATGATTATGTAAAGGGATGTGGGGTCCTTGTCAATGGCAAGTTGAACTTGAGTTAGCAGTGCCCTGGCAGCCACGAGGGCCAGCCCTGTCCTGGAGAGCATCAGGCACAGCATGGCCAGGGAGGGGATTGTCCTGCTCTGCTCTGAGCTGGGGCAGCCTCACCTCGAGTGCTGGGACAGGTTTGGGGCAAAACAATGTAAGAAAGATGTGAAGCTATTCAAGAGCATCTAAAGGAGAGTTACAAAGCTGATGAAGGATGCAGAGGGGAAGCCCTATGAGGAGCAGCTAAGGTCACTTGGGGTATTCAGCCTGGAGCAGAGGAGGCTAAGGGGAGACCTCACTGAAATCTACAACTTCCCCTTGTTTATTGCTAGTGATAAGCAGATCTAAGGCAACCTGGGGGCCAATAGATGGCACTCATTCCCTGTGGCATTTAACCATTTGAGAACCAGAGATTCTGGTCTGTTGGAGCTGTGGCATGCCACCTAGAATCAAAGACTTAAGTCCCAGTTGCTGTATTTATCACAAATGCTAAACTCATATAAAAAAAGTAAAGAGCTGAGTAAAAGAAAGATCAAATAATCACACATTCCTGGCAATTTGGAATTCTGTCCACCTTTCAATGCAGCCCCAGATCTGTACCATTTTTCACTGACACATACCAGTCTGTTTCCTCTGGCTGTGCTGTGGGTCATCGTGGTTCAGTTTGAGTTCTGGTTGCTCTTATGTGGCGCATGTCATGTCATCTCAATACTTCCCCTCAATTTCTGGCCACCCAGGCAGTGCTGAGAGCAGGAGACATGTTAGCTCATGGTGTATAAAGTGGAGAGGAGAATGCTGAAAGATTGCCAAGATTAAAAGATTCTTTCAGTTGAACTGATGTGACTTTGGGGTTATCTGCATATGGCAGGAAAGCCCTACTGTTGTCTCCAGCTACCAAGGCTTCATGATTTCCAGCAGAGCAATACTTGGTTTACTTTTTCTTTTTAATCTGCAAGAATAGTTTTGTCACTGTACCAACTCTCTGCAGACATTCTATTCCATGCAGGCAAGGCTGTGCTCTGGGCAGAAACCTGGAAAGTTGTTCATCATCATGCTGCTGACAACAAAAAATAGTCCAGTACTGAATGTCATTTGATACACTTCACAGAATTTCATGAGTAGTGATATGAGTGTGTCAATGTTATGAATCTTCTTGATGATCAAACCTGAAAACGATAGCTTAGAAGTCTTCACTTAAAAATATATGAAGATCCCACTTATCAGTGCGACACATCATTTATATGAGTTATATATAAAACTTCGTGTGGAAGCCTCTAAAAACTTTTAAAAAGCTGAAGGTATTTGAGAAAAATTGAAGGTCTGAGGTGAGACTAGAAGGTGTGATAACTCAGCCTGAGAACATTTTTCATCTGTCTTCGTGGAGTGAGAGCATTGAGTACTGCTACTCCACTGTAGCATTAAGAGAGAAGAAGTGAAAAATTCAAAGATTGTATATTGATACTCAAAGTGAGGCCAATGGCCATGATCTAGATAATTTTTTTTTTTATAAAAAGCACTTGTGTTTCATTCTCATTTTCAAGTAGTACCTAGAAGTACTGACACCTTAAGGAAAAAAACAGGCAACAACCCAACATTTGTTCCATATGGTAAGTAAAATAGAGGGCCCTGGAAAATTAGGAACAAGCAGAACACTGTCAAGAGCATCACTGTTTCATGCTGACCTATTGATTTTCCCCAATACTATTTTAAAGTTATCCTTGATATGTTAATACATTTGCATCTAAAAGATCTTCGCCATTCTCAGGACAACCCTGTCATTCTGTACTTACTGGAACAGTATCTCAAGGTTGAAGAAGCTAAGTTCTCCCAACAGCAACTTCTGTCTAGCCCTACATTTATTTTAGGATGTATTTAACCAGATCTGGGTGTGATTTTGAGGTGGAAGATTTAAATTTGAATGCCTAAACAAAATACCATGATTTTGTATTCTGTTATTAATTTGTTGAAGAGAAGTATGATTTTTTTCCAGAGGCAAACACTAAAAACTTCCATTAAGGAACATGTGTTTCCAGCCCACAATATTAGAGTACAATTTTGGAAATTCAGTCTAATGTTGCTTTAGTTTAGTTCCTGCAGCATTTGTTACTGCTCTGAATATAATTAAAAGTTTCTTTGAACTGCATATTGTAATTGTAATGTGGGCAAGCATTAAAGACCTCACAAGTGTTATTATCCACTCTGGGAATAAATTTGCAATGGATGCTGAAGGAACTAAAGAAACATTCTTCTAGTAAACATAGAAGTTGACACAGTACATACACTTGGGTTAGAAAGGTCATGTCTTTTCTTAATGACTCTGCAAGGTGGCTAACTACCACAAATTCCTTGAGTTCTGTAACTTCTTTTAAAATCTGTTTTGTTTAATTGAGACCATTCTCATATGAAGCCTCGCCCAGACCTGTGGCATTGCACATTTTTCCTGCTGGAGATTCACATTTAGTGGGTGAACCATTTTCTCATCCTGCGTATACTTTGCTGTGGATGGACCTCTTCAATATGCTTTTTGTTGGGTGTGACAACTGAAGAGCCACAGGAGAGGGTGTGGAGTGTGTGGGCATGTTAGGATTGCCTCCAATGGAGGTGATGTTTGGCACTCACTTTGCATCTCGTGGGTCTGGGTTTAGTCCTAATCTGTGACTGTACTGATCTGATGTGTGCCCTATTCTGAGCGAGAAGCGATGGCAAAAGTCAGCCTAGGTGGCACCTTCGAGAGAAGATTTTTGGTAATTATTTTGAGACCTTTAAAATTTAATTGATTTGTAAATAATACAACAAATCTTCACTGCATATATTACAAACCAGCCATTAAGAACAGTAAGGAAAAAATACTGTTGAAATAAACATCTGCTACAGTAATAACGCTGAGGCAGGGGGTGGGAACACACTTGGCTAACCTGAAATAAATAAAATAAATTCTGCCAAGTGCAATGAATACAGAAAGAGATTAGCAAACTTCACTTATTCAAAAATAGAAGAAAAGGCATGCAAACGTTTTTAAAATTTGGGTTGTAATTTCATATATGTTATTATGTTTAAAAATGTTTAAAAATTTCCAGATCTTAACAAAGGAAAAGAAACTCATTGCAATATATAGAGCACAGTCAGGATCCCCCTTGTGTTTTGTAATAAGAAAGCCATATTGCCTGAGCAGTGCACACTTCATTTAGCTTTTCTGCAATTAAAAAATAATTGAAAAGCTCTTTCATTGCAGCAAGGGAGAAAGACCAAATGCTTTGAATGTAAAGCATTTATGTGGCATGGTAAAGAATCTGTTAAGAGTACAAGGATCATCCTGGAAAAAAAATTCTAATTTTACTTAACTCTATTGACAGAGAAACTCACTACTGGAAAATGTATTATACACAAAAAAAATTATAAAACAATATTTTTAATTTGTTTTCTGAAACTAGGCTGTTTAGTTTTTCAGTCTACTATGACACTTGGCTGCATCCCTAATAAAGAATCCATTCCTGAGAGGAGCACAGCTAATGTGTTTTATTATATAAGGATGCAATTGGGATTGAGGGCACTCTCACAAGAGTCTTTAATTTGCCTATGAACCTATGCAAATGGACTTGTGTTCATGTGGAATCTATGTAAATGTTGTTACAATTTACTGTATATGTAGTCCAGCAGAAAATTGTAGCTTAATTTTGCCAAACTCAAACCCTGGAGGAAGGAATACTATAATGAGACTGTTCTGTTAATATTCCTAATACCCAGAGATTTGCAAATGTATTCTTGATGTGGTTTTCATGGTCGTTTTAGATCAGGATGGAGCTTTGTTCTTCAGCGTGTATTTTTACTTTCTGTCATGTCCTATGGCTTTCGCTTCAAGAATTCTCTGACTTTTCACAAACCCAATCCCAAAATATTTTTATTTAAAAATATGTAATGTTTTAATATCAGGGGGATTATGCCCTAAAAAAGTCATGTTCATATACTTTAGAAACTTCATCCTTCAGAGACAGAAGGTGTTTTCTCAAATATTTGTATACTGTATTGTACTGAGCACACGTTTGTGAACACTGTTTGCAAGTTGGGGATCTTTGATGAACAAGGTATGAGTTATGTCTTTTGAGCAGTGTTTTATAAAAGGCTGACAAACATGCAGTTTGAATTAACACATCAGTACTTTTTTTTGGTCATATTTAATACAACTGAGATGTTAAAAATGTTTTGGATTGCTTTGATCAAAAAGAATCTCATATACTACACTAAGAAGAAGATGGTTGTACTAGCTTTTGAAGATTTCTTTTTTCTTTAATTTGCCTTTGCCAATTGGTTTTAAGTTTTTTTCAGATAACTAAGCAAACTTCTAAGTTGTGAAAATGGAAGATTTTTTTAAACAACAGAGAACCATAATCAAATCTTCGTAAATATTTGATTAGTCAAACAGTTCCCAAAGTAATATGCATTTAAATTTGCTAGAGTATTGATATACTTTTAACAGCCTTTTTGAAGGAGAGAACAGTATCTGTTGGACTTTTGTATGTCAGTATCAAACACTCCTAATGTTCCTTAAATTTCAAGCAACTCAGAAGAAGACATGTAAATAGAATTTATGGTGTGAAGCTGGACTTTTTTCTTCTGCAATGTAATCTAAAAGTACCTTTTAATCAAAGTAGTGTCTATTTTTTCAGGAAAAAAAAAACCAATTACTTGTTTCTGATGCCAATTACCTATTTAAGGCAGAAGTTGAGAAATGGCTGAAGCATGGAGAAATCCAGTTACCTCTTTTTACTGCTTTTGTAATAACTGAGGCACTTCTTTGAGAAAGTCCAAAGAAGATGAAAAAGCTTAGGAATGTCAAAGAATGCATTTTTCACTTGTGCTGCCCAGGCCACTGACTGCAGCTGTGCAGAACAGCAGTGGGGAAAGAGGCATGAGCACCAGGATTGTAGCTCACACTAAACTGCCTGACTAAAATCTTAAAAGTAAATGTGCAAGCAGTTCTCCATAGCTGAGCTGCTCATACCAATCTTCTCCCAAAGTGTTAGTGATTATCAGTGTCCTCAATGTTACATCCCTTTAACTAGCTGAAACTATCTAGTGAAACATATACGTACTTAAACTGCATCAATCCTGGCTTGCACTGATTTTGCTGAAGTCAGGCTTTAGTCACAGGTTACCTTCCTAGGCATTTAAGGTTGGTGTCAGATGTTTTAGTTGTATGGGTGGAAAAAATAATGAAAAAGCCAGGTATGGAAAAAATTCTTCCTAGTGGGCATGTTAGTTCTGTAGCATACTAACGGTGTAGCAACCATCATCCAGTTAGTCTGTAGCAGTGCACACGCAAGTCTTTTGCACCAAAGGTGATTTGTAGGTCTCACAAATCCCTGGATGAACTCACTCTGGCTAGGTCACTGGTTGGGTAAGCACAGAGGACTTTTCCTTCTTGCTACAGAGACTCAGACAGAAATAAAGTATATTAGGAATATAAAATATATGAAGAATAGGGCTCTCATCTAGGTCTAGAAGAAAGAAATACTAAATTTAATGTGATTCTCACAGCTGCAGAGAAGGTTTGGTATTTGGGGCAGAAAACACCACTATTTGTGTATTCATTTGTTGCAGTCTCCATATATACCTGGAGTAAATTTCTGTATTGTTGGTTTTGCCTGGATGGTTGGTCTGATAAATTTTCACTGACTAAAATTCATGTCAGCTGTCAGTGAAAATTTTTCAGTACCTCTTAACTGCAAATTTTTTGGTCGTTGTCTGTTTGGGATCCTCCAATTGAAAATACCATTCTTTACTCAGAAAGATTTTTTGTCCTGGTCAAAAAAATGTTCTTTTGTAGGAGAATTTGACAGCATAATAAAACTGGGTGTATGTAGGATACCCTTCATCTAACCTTTATGACACCTATTGTGTTGAAGAATCTTATTTTTTATGGACTTGTCCAGTGCTTGTGTGAATAAACATATTAAAAAATTGCACTTGTCCGAAGCTACATCAACCCAGAGATTTGACATATGCAAATTATCACCTATAAGAACATCTGCTCTTGATTTCCCAGTAGAAAGAAGTGAAGCGAGACACTGCCTCTAATTAAAGTAGCAATTTCTTTTTCACTCTATTAAATCTCATAACTGTGGTCTTGTGTTAATTATGTTCTTTTTCCATCTCATTCACTTTATTTTTAGGCTTATCAAACTCCTGGTTAACTGAGGGAGTTTTAAAATTCATTACCTCTAACTTGTGTACTGTCATACACACAGTGTTGTCTTATTGAAATGAGTTGAGTTTCTCCTTAAGCTGGACCAAGAAACACTGATTAGAGGTTGCAGCATTTCCTAGACACTCTACTTAGTTTATGCATTTGTTTGGATGTTTTTCTTAACATTGATGTTGGACATCCTAGTCAATTTGCTGGTGAAATTCTGCATTCTCAGATTCTACAAAATAATTCTGTAATATAGAAAGGCACTGTTAACTTTGGACACTGTCCTAGTTTTGGCTGGTTTAATTTTATGCCTAGTAGCTGGTAAAGTCTGTTTTGGATTCGGAATGAGAATACACTGATGAATTTTAGTTGTTGCTATTAGTGCTCACCCCAAGTCCGGGATTTTTCAATTTCCCATGCTCTGCCAGCCAGCAGGTGCTCCAGAAGCTGGGAGGAAGCACAGGCAGGACAGCTGACCCCAGCTGGCCAGAGGGATATTCCATACTCCATAGAGTGTCATGCCCAGTAAATGAACTGGGGGGAGTTGGCTAGGAGGGGATGGTCACTGCTCAGAGATGGAATGGGCATTGGTCAGTGGGTGGTGAGAAATTGTGTTGTGCACCTCTTGTGTCTCTTGGATGGTTTCTCTCACTTATTATCATTTCATTACTATCATTATTTTATTTTATTTTTTTTTCATTACTATATTTTACTTTATTTCAGTTATGAAACTATTCTTTTCACCACCCATGGGTTTTACCTTCTTCTGAGTCTTCTCCTCATCCTATCGCAGGGTGAGTGAGGAGCAGCATGGTACTTAGTATGACAGAAAAATGAATCTCTATAAAACTGAAAAACCTTTATGTTCTGTTCTAGGAGTTTGTCTGTAGGTGTGTGTTATCTGATGCTGCATTTTTGACTGTTCCAGCATTTCAGAAAGTGGTGTGCCAACATTTCTCTTCTGGCAGTGCACCAACATGCACTCATTAAAATGGAAATAGAGATAATTTCTGTGACTGTTGTGTTCTTAGCATGGCAGTTAATGTGAAGGCCTGGGGGGACCAAGATTAGCTGAGAATGGCTTGGAGGAAACAAGTAGCCAGACTGGAGGATCAGCAGCAGGAGAAAGCTGGCCTGCAGGAGAGCACCCTTCTGCAAGTGCACTTCTTTGAGCTAAAGTGGTGGCTGCTGCTCCTCTGCTGCTCCTCAGCTCTCTGCTCGAAGTTACTTCTCCCTGAGGTCTGCTAGATGAGCCTTTTGTAAGATTATTTAACCTTCTGCTCGCAGTATAACAGCATTATATTAGCCCTAACTCAAATCAAGGAGTGATCACACAGGCAGATAAGTCACTAAAGCTGGAGGGGATTGATGACAAGCAGTTCCCAGTGGTCTGGGTGAGATAACCTCTCCAGCAGACACAGCAGGAACCAGCAGATGTGCTGGAGAAGTGATGACCTAAGCGTCCTGCCATTGTGTAGTGGCAAGTGACCCTTTGGCTGCAGATCTGCGTGAAAACTACATTATCAGCATTCTGAATATGTTGGTGTTTGCTCGATGGAAAACTGGTTGAAACATCCAGACAATTTAACAGTACTGAAGAACAATGCAACAGCAAAAAAAAAATTCATTTCTCCTTGAAAGGAAGAAAAAGATAGGATAGGAGGATTAAGTATCTCTGAAAATAAGGAAGTGACAGAAGAAATTCATTTTCTTTCTAAAAAATACCCAAAATAACACAAATGAAACACCCAATAGATGAGCCATGATCAATTAACCTATAGCATGATACTGGTCCATTTCTTGAATCTTGAGAAAGCAGTTTGGGGTTTTGCATCTGTGGAGCACAAAAAAAACTAAGTCCATCCCTGCCGTGTTCATTAGCGATCTTAATCTGAAGCCTGTAAAAATCAATAATAAATCTTTCTATTTTATAAGGGAAATCTGTTATGGATGCTGACAATTAGTCTGAATTTAGGCTTCAGACTCTGCCAGGGTCTGTATAAAAGAGAGGCAAGCAACTTTATCATTCTGGCCTGGGAAAATATTAAGGAGGAAACCAAAACAATCCTTGGAAGTGAAAAACCATCAGCAGGGGGTGTTTTTCCAACATGTTTACTGGAAAAGGTGTTTACAAAAAGGGTGTAGACTCTAAAGATCAATCATCTGAATTGTGCCAAAGTACTCTATAAAAGACAATTTAGAAGAATAAAGATTGCTCTCATTTCATCATCATATCAAGACACATGTTGTTATTTCTATGCTGTCCAAAAACCGTAACGACAGTCTGTGTATCAACTGTAGTGTTAAGGGAGGAGAAGGAATTTTTCTGGATGGATTAAAACTGTTGAAAATGAAGGTGACATGAGGGAAAGACTAATAATAATTGTATTGCTAGTTTGTATTTATCCAGTTGTATTAAGGTCAGAGGAAAAATTTATAAATTCTTCCTATCCTTTTTTCCCCCTAACTCTTCTTATTTTGTGATTTTCAGAAATCCTGCCAGAAACCTGTGGATAAATACATTGAGTATGATCCTGTTATCATCTTGATTAATGCTGTTTTATGCAAAGCACAAGCATACAGGCACATTCTTTTCAATACAAAGATAAATGTAAGTTGCTATGTCCCTGCCTTGTGACTTTTTTTGTTTAAAATATATTTAGCCTTGCTAAGTCAATTGTGATAGTTGTAAAACTTTAAATAGACTCTTGGTGTCCTGCCCTTCCACAGATTTCAGCAAGCTGAACCAGTTATATCATGAGTAGAACACATGGAAGCTCAAACTCCCACTAAGATAGCTTCTGTCTTCACAAAAGTGATGCTGCAGTACGAGCAAATACAGAGTCCTATTACATGTTTAAGAGAAGGAACTGCAAAGAACTGTTCATGCAGTTTTCTACACCCTCTAATCTGCCTATCATGTTAATTGATGCTAAAAGGATGATGTGCTAAATTACACTGTAAGAGAAAGATCTAATTGCAGATTAATTTCCAAATTAAATTTCTGTTGGAAACAATTCTTTTTGAAATGAGCAATAGGAGTATAGCGTATCAAATTAACCATACTATGCCAGGTAAACCTACTGTACTAATTTCTGACAAGTTTCTTCCTGTGTAATTAACCATACCCTCAAAGCCAGAGCAAAAGATGGTGACTTTCACTTGAAGTGTGGTTGATGCAGTTGGGCTGGCCAGGCTGGAGTGTAGAGGTGTAGCTTTTTAGTATTGGATATTTTTACTGTAAGGACTGATTTCCCAGGATGGGGAAGCTAATTTGGAACAAAATCTCTAACCATAAGCGTATGCTGTGTTCATGTTGGTACGTATTTGCCAGTTTAAGCAGTGCAGATAAATACACTTCTTCATTTTTCACTTCAGTGCTTCTGGAGACAGGTAGTGATGTTTTCTGTGAGGCTTCTGGGAGGACTGTGTGTGAAAAGTTCATCTAGTCAAATAAATTGAGTTGAATTTTAGACTGGCAAAGTCTGTGCATGTATGTGCAGTTGGCGTAACTTGTATCCAATGGAGAAAGTAGAATCCATGCACGGAAATTGTTATGGCTTGTTTAAATCTGTATAAAACCAGAAATCACCTCATATATGCACTGGCTTACAGACTAATGTGGAAACATGCTAACTGTTGGCCCTCACAACATAACTTTTGTAGTCACTTCAGAAGATATTTTAAATAGTTTTGTTTGCTTATATTGCTCCCTTTAGTTCTGGCACCTCACCCTTACATGAACTAAGAAATATTCTGGTATAACTACACTGCCAATTTCTTCTAAGGGAGATTGTCCCAGGGAAAAAGAGAAATAAGTGTACTTAAACCAGTTTGCTGAATGGAGTAGTTGCTCTTAAACTAAAATTTTAGATAGTATAATTCTACTAGCTATGGCACAATTTTGGTTTTTCCTTCCTATCTTCACAGCTTTCCCAATTTTAAAATAGTATGGATCAGGCCTTAGAAATCAGTTATATACCTTCATCTGTACAGAACAGTTCATGCAGTTTTGTACATGTTGTAATTTGATTGTCATGTTAACAGATGATGTGCTAGACTAGTGGCTCAAGATAAGTAATTTTGCTTATATTCTAAAGAAAAAACTCTACACAGAATTTGTGTAGAGGTGTTGAAATCTATTTTAAATACTGAATTCATACTAATGCTTTAATTCATGCTCATTTAATACTAATCATTTATTATTCTTTCATTTTCCAGATTCATGGGAAGCTCTGCGTATTTTGTTTGCTCTGTGAAGCTTATCTCAGGTGGTTGCAACTACAGGATTCAAGCCAAAATACAGATCCTGATGACTTAATCAGATATGCCAAAGAATGGGATTTTTATAGAATGTTTGGCATTGCTTCTTTAGGTAAGATTGGTGGTACGTATTATATACTCCTTAGGCACTGAAGAACTTCAAGCCCATACTGCAAAAATTGATGCAGAATGGATGTGATGTCCTACCCAGTATGGTTACACAAGTCCACACATAACTGCATTTAACACAAATGCCTATTTATCCTGATTACAGTTCAGACTGATACAATCAGCATTAGATATGAAGAGACTGAAAAGTGGCAATATTCAGAAATCTTTGCCTGATATCTATTGACACAATTTGAAGATCAGTGTAGAGCTCAGCCTTATTCCATGTTTCATGTTGACTTCAAGGTTTATTATTTATTAAGGTGATACAACCGTACAAAAGTAAACAATTGGGAAAAGCTGTATTTGTTTGGGGTTGGTTTTTTTTTAAAAAATACACTAAAATACAGACCAGTGTCATCAACAATAAAGAGTAAATACTTCTGTGCTCTAAGACTACACTTGAAGGCAGAGGAGTGGTTTTGTGCTATGCAGGTTAAAACATTTTTTCTCATACTTTTTCAGATTATAGTGCTTAAATCAAACTTGCACACTAAAATTAGTATTTTTCTTACACATTCAGAGCTTAATTTAAATCCGTTATTGTGTAATGTTGTTTTAAGTAGGTTTTTATAATATGTCAGTAAAAATATTGAACTGATTTCTCAGTAGTGACTCATCTGTTACAGTTATTGTGGGAGTTTCTTTGACATCTGCATTAATGCCAGCATATCACAGGAGTGGTGTCAAAAAAAGTCTGGAAGCTCAATGGTATTTTTACCTCGGTGTTCTTTCTCATGCTGAATGAAAAGGGTTCATTGCTGGTGACCTTTTGCAAAGAAGACAAGGATTGATTTTGTTTTACAGCCTAACAGACAGTTGAAAAAACCCCTCTTTTGTTGCTAAAAAGTAAAAGTGAAGAGGTTCTTGTGCCTAATTTCCTGTGCTGTATGGAGTCAGAAATCACAAATATTGTAATCCAACAGATAGAATTATTCTGAATATCATGATAGTTAATTGGTTTAAGGAATATTTGGCTATTAAAATGAACACAAGAGATAGAGAACGTTTGTATTTGCCTCTGGCTTTTTAGAAAGTGACTCTGTTGCATTTGGAACGTGTCATTTTACTGAAATTCATTCAGAACTGGATTTGATTTTTGCCATTTCATTCTTTTTCCAATGCCTCTTATTTCCTTTTAGAACAAACTTCATTTTTCACTGGCATTTTTATTGCCTTGTGGTGGATGACACCTGAGATGTTGAAAAGAAAGTCTGACTTCATTTTACTTCTCAAAGCACTGCTGTTGTCCACCTATGGAAAGCTTCTGCTAATTCCAGCTGTTATTTGGGAGCACGACTACACACCTTTGTGCCTTGCGTTTATAAAAGTGTTTGTCTTGATATCAAACTCTCAGGCAATTAGAGGTACATTTTTGCATTTTTTTATTACTGCATTATGTGTATACAATATGATAGACTGAGATAATTGAGAGACTGCTGATTGTTACAGAAGTGATTATTATTATCTTTTTAATCTATATTGTATATGTGACTGAAATAGCTCTAGTTTAAAACTGTATTCTTTAAATTTTAACAGAAAGTGATTGAAATGAAAAAAAAATTAAAAAGGGAGGAAAAAAAGTACATCTTATCTCACCATCATCTCTCTGTATATAGGGTATATCCTCCATATTCATCTGTTACAATCTGGGACAACTCATGGATCATTGAAACATAAAATAGAATTCTTTTGAGTTTCTGAAAAATGAAAATTTCGTAATGATTTTATTCATGTCTTTGGAATACAGACTTGTAACAAATTTGTTTGATTTCTTGTACACACAAATTAATATGAATTCTCACATGATTTCTTTGATCTTCTTCAATGGTACATGATAAATTTGTTGTTTTCTTTTGCAGTTACCTTGAACTTGAACCGAATACTTCCCTGGTTTGCCATCTTCTTTGGATTAATTTTGGAAAATGGTGTGGTCTGCTTGTTCCAGAAAATGGGATGGGATGTTTGAAATGTCAGCCCAGTGAAGAAATACCAACAACACGATAATTTTCTCAGAATGATCTCTGCCAACAGGCTCCAAAACCGCTGTTTTAATAGGGATAAAGAAGATGATAGATAACAAAAAAAAAAAAAAGAAGTTTGGCTGTTTTCTGTGCTGAGCCGTAAACTTCAGTCTTAGATTATTTTCCCATTAGAAATATGGATGTCTCATATCCTAACAGTTTTATAAATCTGACTGCATAGCTGTGGCTGTAAGAAGAAAGGTACGCTAAAAAAGCCCAGCCCTGCTATCAATCAGTGCATTTTGGCAGAGAGGAGGATGAATTGTTCCCTTAAGAGGAAGGGAGTCAGTGGAAAAATGTAAAAGCCAAAATTTATATTTCTGCAAAACCTGATTTTCAAAGAGAAAAGTGAACATTTGCAAATAGTTTATTAGAGAAAAGACAAGTATTCCAGAGTGAAACTACACTGGGAAAACCAAGCTGCATTCTCTGGAATGTTTGTGTAACAATCCAAAATAATAAAATATCTAGTTCTAGAGTAATCTCTGGGAACGATAGGTTTAAACTGGCTTGAAATTTTAGGTGATCTCATAAGTATTTGAAACTGGCTTGAAATTTTGTGTGATCTCCTAAATGCTGCTTTGTTCTGAATGCTGAAGAGAGTGAAAGGACTGATCCCCAACATGCAGGGTGGTTCGGGATATCGCTTCTTCTGCATTCGAGGCACATCCCCCTCACCCAGTCCTCATCTGGCTGTACATTTAGTGGAAGCAAAAAGTGAAACATGAGGTCATTCAGCAATAGGGTAGTACTTTAAAAACAAACAAAACCCACGAAACAGTTCAGGCCTAAATTAATGAAGAGACATTGATAGAAGTCTTGCACCTTCATCCTCAGGAGGCAAAAGGAGAGCTAAGTGGCCCACAAAGGAACTGACAGAATCAGTTTCCACAAGACAGTAATAAGGACACAAACCCCCTTTTGTGCTAACCAGTTTCCATTTGTTCTGTCCAATATTTAACTCTCCTGCTGGAGTTCTGGAAGGCTGTACTATCCATAGGGATTACTTCCATTCTTTGTTTTCCTCAGATGCTCTCTTATGTCTGTGTTTTCCAGAATGAATCAAAACCATTTTGCAACATCTTCAAGTTAATTCCCAACAGGTTTAGAGTAAGTCTAGATTATGACCACAGAAGACATCAAACTTGTTTGTCTGATGGAACTGCCCATGCTCTATGCAAGTTACTTGATCAGCAAAGCAAATGGTTGCTGATTCCCTTTTATTAAATCAAAGGCTGACAGCACTTTTGTCATTTGTTACGCTTTGCAACTTCCTGAGCATGTCAGAGAAAGCAAAAAAAAAACCACCCAACTGCAACATTTTTAAGTATGTGAGATTCTTGATTTGATTGGTAATGAATTAATTTCCCTAGTTGAGTCTGTTTTGTCCCTGACAGTAACTGGTGACTAAACTCTCCCCATCCTTATCTTGACCTGTGAGCCTTTCCTTTTATTTTCTCTGCTGGGGAGTGCCTACCTGGGGAGTGACAGAGCAGCTTTGGTGAGCATCTGACATCCAGACTGGCTTAATCCACCACAACTCTGGATGTCTCTTCAGAAAAATGTGCATGATTACTAATGCCAATTTTGATTGTCTAACAATGTAACAGCAGTGCTTGGGTTTATTCTTTGTAGGTTATAGCTGTGTTGTTTGGGGTTTTTTTATATTCATGATATATGTCATGGTTATCTATACCCCCCACAAAACGGGATTTTTGTTTGGATTTTTTTTCAGATATTTGGTCTGGCACTGGTTTCAGTCTAGAGGCTGAGCAGAGCCCATTTAGGTGTAACTAATGCAGTTTATTATATGTAAACGTGATGTTGTCAGCAGCAAAATTGTAAATACTATGTACATAAGTTTTATTTGAGGATGGCCTTCTTAAATTAAACATTATTTTGAATTTTTAAGAACTGATTTCAGGTATTTTCTGAGGTTTTTTTTCAGAACACCTAGAATGGATATGAGCAGATTCTGAAAGAAGCAGTGTTTACCTGTTGTGCCACATACACTGATAATGTTTTAGTTATGCACTCTGTAATGCTGCCAGGAGCCACCACTGCCCTTACACAACTATGAAGCAAGAGAAGACAATTAAAAGCTCCAGAGCTGTGGAATAAAAACAGGTGTGGTACAGGTTCTCAGTCTTCAGAGATATCATTAGTAATGTAGGGCATTCAGCATTGTTTGGTGTTAAAGCTACTCATTACCAAAGCTAATATGACAAATACACTAATATTTCATATATCTAGGGGGATCTTAAGGACACCCACTGGGATGGGGGGGCCAGATGAGGGCATTTTTTAAAGCATATGAGTGCTTTTGAAAGCATATGGTGCTTCAGAGAGAACCAAGAGTATTTTAAGGTTCTGCCTATTTAAAACCATCACATCTGTCTTAGTTTTACTCCTTTTTGTCTTTTGACTTCATCTTTTTTCCATAAACTTTCTGTAATGAACCAGTTACCTGTGCTGGAAGATGGATGGCAAGTAGCCCTTTCTATGTACCATCATTTGTTTCATTAACTTATGGAGAGGATTGATTTGAGTTAAAAACACAGCAGCCTTGAAGTGAACCTATAGCAACTCTTGAGTTTTGCTTGGAATCAGAAGGGGTATTGTGGCCTATGGAAAAAATTCCGAATTCCATTCCAACACACAGAAGAACCAGGGGTGTTACTGAGACTTGGATTGAGCAATGGCTCCGTGATTGCACAGTGAGAGTTGGGAACTTCTGTGGGAACTTCTGTGAGTGGCAAGTATTTAGAAATTAGTGTATGCAAAATTGGAGAATTATAGTAAAAGCTAAGGAGGGTTAAAAAAGAAGGTAGGAGTCAGGCAGACTTCTACAAAATTAAGACGGCAATAAAAACTAAGGAGATTGCACCTCAAGAAAAATATTAAGAAGATATACATTATAGATGTTTGTGAGTGTATCATTAAGCAAATATAAAAACATCCTACTCCCAAGTTTACAAATTATGAACGTGAAAGAAGAGGAGTAGTTATTGCAGACATTTATTAATAGTCTAAGTGACAACATGACATAGCAAAAGATGTCTTCCAAGCAGTAGAGTCTATGAATTTTCCTAGAAAAAATACCAATGACCTCATTAATTCAATGGTTTGCACTACAGCCTTGAAAATATACTTTTATAAGGTGGAATTACCAATTGCACAGGGATAGAATCCGTCACTGAATAATAAGAGCTGTGCAACAGCAGAACTTCTCCCTTTATTCTGCATTAGTGTGTGTTGCATTAAGCTTTGCTGGTGCAAGGGCTACTACCCTCGTGACCTCCTGCACGTACAGACAAGGGAGCCCTGTCTTCCACACAAGTCCTGTCTCAGAGGCATATAAGCTGCCATTTGTTACCCCAGTCTTCACCAAACTGAAAGTAAAGTAGGACATCTGTACTAGAAAACTATTAGCTGATTTTTGATAGAACAAGCAGGCCCTTGTTTCTCAGGGGCTCGCCTGCTTTTGCATTCCTTGAGCTCTCCCCAGCCCTGTGGTGTTAAGCACTGCAGTGCCATCTGGAGTTGATTAGGAAACCTCTGTTCATAGGGAAACCTCTGCTGATTTCAAAACTGGACGGAACACACACCCTTACATATGTGTTCTTGGATTAAATTTTGGTTTTTAAAATCACAAATCAAGGCTTTCAAAAATGAACATCCATCTTCAGTTTGAAGAAATGTGAGAATGAAATTAGTGATTAAAAACAAGTCACAAAATATTTGGTGACTTCATATCAAGGTCAATTCAAGATACAACCACAAAAGTTATAAAATACCAATTATTTCAGGATGACATCTCTTAAAAACCTAAATAGTCCTACAAGCTGAGATTATTCTGAATCTTGTTGAGCTCTTCAAAAATTCACATGGCAAGAGGGAGAAGGAATGCATTCCTCCATTGCTAAAAATCAGTAAGATTTTTGTTACGAATTAATTTGAAACTCAGGTTTCTGCAGTTAAAATTTGCAGGAGGCTATATATAACAAGATTCCCATTTTCTCTCCTGCCTCTTAGCTATTCTGACCTTCTTAGTCTTTCCAGAAATGCTTACTGTATTACTGAGGTGGCAAGAAAGAAGATATGAACATAAGGAGCTTCATAAAATCTTTTTCCTAAATACAATCTGTTGTCCTAAATTTGTAAACCTTTTTTTGAGGTCTGTGTAGACAAATGACAGGTCTGCAAAGCAACTAGGGAATACTGCTAATGATGTTTTAATTGCTATTTATTAGAATAATATATAGTGTTTGGGTTTGTTTGGGTTTTTTCCCCTAGGTAAAACTCTGGTTTAAATTCCTTTACATCGAAGCATAAGAGTTTTCACATGTTCTGGCTGCTGCTGAAATAAATCCAGATGATCCCCTTGATTTCAGGGAATCCCTAACTGTAATTCTGAGGACATTTTTTAGGCAAAATAATTGTTTTGCTGCACAGAAGTGCGTGCCATGGCTCTCTGAGCACAGGACTGGGGACCTGAATTAAGACCTGAATCCTAATCCTGCCTCTAAGACCAACCAGTGCTGTGACCTTGAGCACGTTATATATGTGGCTCCATAAAATGATTGTATCTCCACCATCACAGGATTTGGGGGAGGATTAATTTGTTCATGTCTGCTTAGAAAGATGAAAAGCATTAAGTCCTTTCAGCTGAAGGTTGTTAGGAGTCAGTCAACACCGTGAATGTCAGATATGAAACAGACATGCCAGGAGCCAGAGAATGTGAATATTAAAGGTGACATGTTTAAAGTCTTTGTTATACTAAGAGAGCGTTAGTTCTGACCCTCGCTGGCATGCAGTTCTGGAATGTACACATCTGAAGACTTTTAAGGGTATATACAGCAAATCACTAATCCCTTATTATGATTTTGAAGTTATTGAAGCTGTTGTGTGCCAAAATAAATCTGAAATTAGTTAAAAAACTTGGAGCAAAGGGAACTGGCATATTAGCTGATCTTACTTTCACCTGTCTAAAAGAAAAACTAAGGTACTTTATTTGACAGTTCGAGACTTTGAGGTAGAAAGCACTGGTACATTTTGCAGAAGAATATTTCTTAAAAAATACTATAAATCATTAATATCTTTTCAGTAAACAAATTCAATAACATTGCACAGATTTAAACAAGAAAACAACCTCAACAATACAGAAGCGCTTCTACTCACCTTGCACTCCTTCCTCAGGATTGCTTATTCACTCTGTAAGCATCTGTGGGTGTTACCTTTATAGTGATTCCCTGCCAGGCAAGCTGCAGCCCATCTGATGCTGTCATAGATGCATCACTCCTGAACTTTGATCCTTTCTTTGGTCTCTCGCTTCACCTCCAGGATAAAGCTTTGGTTCTAACCATCAAAGCCACATATGTATCATGTCTTGGCTACAGCAGAGATAGTCTCTCTCTCTCTCTCAGTAGGGCTACAATGTTCTTTTGATCACTGAAAATCAAAAGCCAACAGAAGTGTAGTAATAACTAGGAAGAAAACATTTCCCATTGACAACATCCACTGGATAATAACATGCCACATACCAGCACCAGAAAAAATGTCTTGGATTTTGCAGGATAGGGACCAAAAGTGAATGTATCACATTGAGCATCCACCTTATAAATTTGTCCAAAGCAGGAATCTGTTTCCCTCTAAGGACATTTATCATACTTAGTAGTGTGAAAATGGCAGATGGGTTGCACAGCAAGGAAAGCACAATCCATCTCTTACTAATTTTGTCCTGGGAGAAAGCAAAATGAAAATAAAACACTGATGATTCATGAAGAATTCTTTCCAGGAATGGTGGATATTATTTGAACCCTTTCCTTTAGAGAAGCAAATTAACTTTGCTGTGAATGAACACAATGGCAGGTATTCATTTCTTTACACAACCACGTGACAAGACTTAGTTTGTGCTAAAACTCACATCTTTTCAAATGTATTTTGCACTTAAGTGGATTTTGCCTTAAAATAGTTTTCTGCTCAACTGAATTGTACAATTTATGTCAGTGATGTGTATGTGTGTAAATAGAAGGAAAGTCAATCCTGTTCCTACAGCCTGTGCATTTTCTGCCTTATCTATGTATGAAATGGTGCAGCTTCTGTCTGTTTAAAGGTCCTACACCGAGAGAAAAGGCCAGCAGCAAGAAAGACACCTTCCTCCTACAATAGTTTGAGTATTGTGCAACACAACAGATTNAAAAAAAAAAAAAAAAAGTCATGTCCCTGATAAAACAGTATCAGAAGCATGTAAAGATCACGTCTCCCTCCTCTCATTGTTAGTCAGCTACCTTTATGTAACAAAATGCCAGCGTGGTGATTCTGATCTAATTCAGCTGCACAAGCACTTTGACTGAAAGTTCAAAGAGGTGTTTTTAATCCTCTCCAACACGACCTAATAGAGGATGGCAAAACAGGAAGCCCTCGTGGGCAGATCCTTCCTCACTATAATGGCAGGGTGGAAGGTGCCATCTGTCATTTCATGCCATTATATTGGAAAGTGCTGTCTCCTCTAAACTCCTTGCAGCAGCTGCTCCTGAAGGCTCAGCTCTTTGTCCTGAGCAGGCAGCTGCCTCTGCCACCCCCTTGGGAACAGTTTTGTTTTCACAGAATCAGACTGGGCTAGAAGTGATCTCAGAGGTCATCTGGTCCTTCCGCCAGCCGCTGGGATGGATAGGCACTCCCGACAGATGTTCTCCCTGGCAGACAGAGATTCTGGCTCTCAGAGACCAAACCTAAGCTGCCTTTCCTAAATCAGGAGATCTGCCAGCTCCTCCTGTGTGCAGTGGCACTTTGATGGCTAGTTATTTTTCAACCATAACCGTTTATTCAAGCGATATGATTTTGTGAAAATACAAGATTTTACTTGAGGAATACATTGTGAAGATGGTGGCTTGGTCTTTTAGAAAGTTTTCGTCCTTCAGTTTTATTCTCCAGGTTGCATGCTTCCAATTCTGTTACCCCCTGCTTAGCCTTGCTAAACCAGTCACACAAAACCCCTTCGAATTCCTTGGCTGCAAGACCACAAAGCATAAAGATTTAATTTTAAATTAACAAGGCAGCCTGCACCTCTTCAGATCCACTACAGACTTTTTGTAAGGAGGTGGGCACTGGGTAACACACCATTAAGCTGAAACAAAAATACAGTCAGTGCCTACAAATGAAAGTCATTCAGAGAATGAGAGAATGGGCATGGTGCATTGAGATCTCTATTCCTGGAAAAGAAACGCATCCCTACAAACTCCCTCCTAATTTGCAGAAGAAATTGTAGTGTAAATTTTCATTAGTGGGCACACCTTTTAGCAGATGCTTATACAAATAAATGTCTGTGGTAATAACAAGATATGCTTGGCTTCTCTCACTGACTGATGCATTCTGCCTGTACACACCTGCATTCGAAAGCACAGAAAAGAGTATTATTCTCTATGAGAAGAAGGAACACTGAAAGCCTCGAACAGTCCTGCATTTGCAACAGAAACAGAAAGGACTTTATGAATGACTGGCTAGTGATAAGTGAAAAAATGTCCTATTGTGTAACCACACAAAGCACTGGAGACAAGACAAACCTTTTTACATATGAGAACTCAGACCTCAAGCAAATCCTATAAGAAAGGACATGAGGCAGGATAAAAGATATGCAAAACCAGAATTCCTTCTTCCTCACAGACATTACTGCAAATTTCTACTTCCCTCGTTTATCCTTAAGGGTTAATCCTGCATGCAAGCAACTGTGCAATGATGGTCTCCAAAAATACACTAGAACTGTGTTCATAAATGTCTTTCCGGTTCTAAAAATGCACACAAATTACACATTGAATAGGTGCTATATATTCCATTCTCTCTACAGGTTATATGTATCATGCAAGGTATTTAAGGAAATGCTTCTCCAATTTGAGCATCATGACTAAGTATCAGTCAGAAAGAGCAAGGTTATTTTAAAGAAACAAATCAAGATTGATTTGTACAATACTAAGAGAAGAAAAAGAAATAGCAAGACCCTTGGAAAGAATGTAGGCATGCTGTGTTCATACAGGACAGAAACCAAATGGTAACAGAGCTTTGATGTTCTAATGCTATGAGAAATTAATTTTCTCTCTCCTTTGATATACTGTTTTTTTCAGCTGATTCTGATAAAATGTTCTTCCTCTATACCAAACTATTTTAATACATCTGTCATTTACCTTTAGTGCAACATAACATATAAGAAGTAATTTTATTCCACAATACAAACAGCCTTTGATGTTGTTTAGGAGTAATGGAACAGGTTAAAATGGCATCCTGTTTAAGCTTGTTCAATAAGTTCAAAACTTCTCTTGTTAGCTCACCTCTGCATGCAATGTTTGAATTTTCCAATATCCATGAGGCCTTTCAGTACAAATAATTAGTGCATCGTTAAAATCAAGATTCAGGTAACTAAAGACACTGTAAAAGGTTGAGAGAAAAAAGCTCAACAAAATGTACTGTCCCTGTCATCCAAGTGCTTTCATAACTGAAGTAACAACCTTATTACACTGCCTGCCTGCTTGTAAATGATTTAAAAGGTTCTGCTGTTTTACGAGTCAGAAGAGTTTAAACAAGAGCTGGTATGGCTGAGACAGGCAGCTTTAAAGCTTGTGACAGCGCCTGCTATCCTGAGCCAAAAGGAGCTCACAAACTCTTACTCATGTGTCTAGCCAGATAATCACAGGGACGTTTGTGACCTGTGGAAGAAACGCTTGTGATTTCTGAAAGTGAGCAGTTAGCACTGCAAGGAGGATTGAACTGCTAACATGAATTTAAGGCAGTGTTTTGACACAGAACTGAACTCTCTGTGCTCTAACAATTCCAAGCAGTCTGCTTCGGCCACTAAATTCCAACAATCCATTATTTGCACGGGATTTCTCCTCTCATATTAAGCTGAGGGATTCCAAAAGATTACATTCTCTTGAAGACATTATCTTAATAAAGTCTTAGCACAAGTGCATTTAAAATCTGTGGCAAAAGTTCAAGGAGACAAAATAGTCACAAGTCTGTGTATTTCAGTAGCAGATGGCTTTGTCTTTTTAACATGCATACCAACCTTATCTGAAAAATGTAAATTCTACTGCTAAAAGCACATTCCTCTGAAATAAGATGTGGGCTTCATTACTCAGGGTTGGTTGTTTCCACATTCATTTAATTAAGTTCTGTGAATAGAACAGATGAAAGAGAAAGGGCCAAAAAAACCTGAGGGACAGAGACTTTTGCAGTGAATATTCACCCCCTCCAAAGTTCCTCTGTCATTTAAAACCAAATAGCCAAACTCAGTTCTGAGTGAGTCATCTCAGTGAGAACCCCTTGCTAATCCCCTTAACTCCTTACAAGATGCAATTGCCCCACAAGCTGCAGGTGCCGGTCCAGCACACATCCAGCCTCACCTAGGCTTTAATCCCTCGAGCACATCTGGTTTCTGTGGGGCCACCTGAGCTCTTCCAGACCACCTCAGCTCTGAAGAGTGTCCCTGTGCACAGATCCCCAGGCTCTTTCAGCCACGGCAGAACCCAGCCCTCACAGCAGAGCCTGGGTGTTTGTAAAGCTGCCTGCGGAGTTGGAGTGGCCAGAATCACAGAATAAGCAGTTAAGAGGCTTTACCACATAGGGAGCTTGGAAACTCACAGAGAATGTTGAAATCAATAGAAGATGACTTCACAAGTAAGAGAAATCTTTTAACTACTTTGCTAAGAAAACAAACAAGTTATTTCCTTCGGTCATGTAGCATTGTCCAGAGTTAAATGTAGTAACTTCAAATAAACCAAAGATGATGGAAAAATGTACTTCTGTGGAGTTTCTGAGAAAATGCATGTAGTATATGAAAAGGAATATGAACCTCAAACTGCTCTGCTAATGTATCCTGTACAGGCAGGCATCACAAAAACAGAGTAAGTGCTTGCTACGTGGCTGAGGGTGACAGAGCTGTACATTGGAGAAAAGACCTGTTGTTAGGGCTGCCTTTGGCATGTACCTCATTAATCCCTCCATTTCACATGCCTTCCCAGCAGCCAGCTGAACAGCAGAGCGGGGGAAATAGTTTCCTTTGCCTTCAGAGCAATCTAATTCCTCAAGGAAAATGGATAGCTTTAGGTAGGCAGCTAAATAAAGTCAAAGAAAACATGTTCTTTCCAGTTAAGCTAAAGCATGTACCTGCAACAAATGACTGTCACGTTAAAAATACGTAACAAGTAGCATAACCCCAGTCTCTAAAACAGGTCAAAAACAGACATGAAAAATCCTCCAAGGTGTCAGCAGCAGATCTAATCAAACATGGGATTTCAAAGAACTCGTGTCCCAGGACCTCAGCGTCTCTTTCCAAACTGTGCCAAGCTCCCGCCTCCAGAAACTGTAACATTGCTCCCCACCGCTCTTCCTTTCCAGCATCCCACGGAGTCCTGAAAGCAGCACCCAGGGGTTTCCTAGGCGCCCTTGATGTATCTGCAATTTTCAGCCCCTCTCTAAGGGATGTGCTGAGACTCACCTCCTCCCCACATGCCCCATTGGCAGCCGGCACTGCAGTGCCCCGGCGCGACCGCCCAGGTTCTGCCTTCTGGCAGCCGGGCGGCCAAAGAGAAACCAAAGGGGAGTTAGACCTGTGATCCTGGCCAAGGAAGGGGCAGCTGGGTCTGTCTCCTCCTCCAGCTCCGAATTCTTGCAAGGTTTCTAAGAACAGAGCAACTTCGCAACTTCTGTCCTCTCAGATGTAGTTTATAGCAAGCAGACTGATGGAAAATGCCTGGACAGCTCTACTGCATATGCTGTTTCCTTAGGATGAAGACTAAATGTGACACAAAACCTCAGGCTTGTAAATAAGTACTAAGTGGATCAATTATAAACATGGTGGGGGCTTTGCTACTCTCTTCATTGCATTTAAAATTTTGCAAGCTGTCTTATTCACAATAAATTGTAAACATAATTTTTAAAAATCAACTTATTTTAGAAGCTACACAAAATGATTTGTTACCTATGATTAAGAACTAAATTAATTACAAATACTATAATTTTTTGCCTAATTCTTCTCCTAGTCTTCCAGTTTCATGACTACACCAGATATTGTACTAAAGTCTCAATTTTAGCAAGCATCTAAACAATGCAAAAACTGAGTGCAATTTTGCCCCACCTTTATTAGAAAACTTTCTTTGAAGCAACATTCTTGCTTTTTACAAGTTATTCTAATGATTGCCTACTGCATTTCAGTGCATTATAGCAGTACCTTTTAGTGATACATTTGTAGTGTGTATTTGAGTATCTCCTGTATCTTAGTATACAGCTGTTCCACAAAATAACAAGCAGCAATTCTGATTTTAGGAAAAGATCCCTTCTTTGAAGTCGATCTGCACTAAAGTCAATAGCACTGACAGTGACTTTACCAGGAGGTGAAGCTGAACCTAAATGCTCATGGTATATTAGCCATGGCATCAGCCACCATTACTTTTTGGCACCCACTTTCTCCAAAGTGGAGCACTCCTTCAAGACTCTTCTCTTTTTGTAGACTAAGGGAATTTCCAGGGAACTAAACTGTAATATAATGATGACAGTATGACTCTGCAGTTGTCATAGCAATGGAATGAGGGTGATATGCTGTTCAAGTAAAAATAAACTTCAAGTACAGCTAGTGGAGAACTAACAATTATTTCTAACTGCTTTACCACATTCATAGGCCCTTTGGAGGAAGGCTAGTGAATTTACCCAGGGCAGACTGCCTCCTGAAGTGCTGTACTCAGAGCAGCAGGAGCTCCTCTGGGCAGCAGGACCCTGACTGTTCTTGCTTCCTTGTAAGCCTGTCTTTTCCTGGACCTGCTCATTACTGTATGTGCTATGTGGGACTGGAGAAGTTCTGCAGTGTTCACGGGGTAGAGAAGTTTCCAAGAGTTTCTTTCATTATATCCTTAAACACTTAGGAGGTAAGATGAACCAAGGTTATGGAGTCAAAATGGGAAAGCTGTGTTGGGATGTGGTTTGGACCATGGGTAGGAAGCTTTGTAGTAACCTGACTCCATTCCCTTGTGCACAAACCAAACAGGACTGCCTGTAGCAGCTACTCAGGATTTAAGTTACACTCTCCTACCAAGCACCTCTCTTTCAGAGCAATTCCCCTGCTTTGTGCTGTCATAACGTTGTAAAGACATACAGGCAACACCAGCATAGAAATCAGCCTCTGCAACAGCTGCTTATTGACTTAATAACAAATTTCTTCTTGTTTTAAAACCTTTTACTGGCTAGCCAGCCCTCATGGCATTTGAGCTTTCCTTAGGAATACAGACTGTCACTTCTCTCCCTCCCAAGATGCTGTTATTAAAAGGAACAGGGTGCTGAAAACTTAGCAAGTCCTTATAATCCACCCTGGTTTTCAGTCCAAATTTTGTGGAGTGATGCTTTAGGACTTTTATTCCTCCCTTGGTACAGGGAATACCAGCCAAATGTTCCATGTTGCCCAAATCATGAGCATGATTAGAAACATAAATCACTTCGCTTTTTAATTTATGCTAGAGAAAGTACTGTGAATTTTGCTGAAGTCCATTCTTACCACTGAGACTATTAAGGAATGACACTGTCTAAATATCTGTTAAACAGAGTCATTAGTCATGTTTTAGTAGTAGAAACAGCATTTTCTCCTGAATTCAAAACCAAGTAAAATCCAATTAAGACAGAGAAACAGGAAATTCCATTCCAAATAGAGGTAGGTGGAACCTTTTCCAATGTAATTTAAAAATTGCTTTCTTCAGTCCAGGGTGATGACTAGTCCTAGTTTTCTTATGAGAGGGTTGGGAAAGGGGGTAGGGTTTGTATTCACTGAAAAGGTAAATTAAAATACACACAACATTAAAAAGTTATGCTAAACATCATGCTTTTTATTTTTGGGGAAACAGCAAGAAAATAGCAGTACTTCAACAGACTAGAAAATGCCTCCTGTAAATACTAAAAGCACAGCAAATTATACTAAAAGCTTATACATTCATAAGTCAAAGCATAAAGTTGCATGTAAATATGTGTGTGTATATATATCTATACATGTATACACACATAGGCACACAACTTTTAGGTACAGATATAACTATCTGAATTATCTGTGTTTTCCTTATCATTCAGTTTAGTTTTGGGTGAGTGAAGCAATTAGACCAGAATTAACATTAAAAAAATATCCAACCACTGCCACAGACTAGATTAAGAACTTACACACGTACACAATGACAGCACAGTCTTTACTCTTGTGGCCTTTGAATTCCACTAAAAAAGCCAGTTTCAGAGGGAATGCACCCTGGAAGGTGTCTTGGCTTCTATCATTGAAACATCCTAGCCTTGGTTAAAAACTAGCAGAGGAGCTACCCCAGAACGTGATCTCCAATTCTTCCTGCAAACTGCATGCATGCCAGACATGAACCATGCAAAAACCCTTTGAGGTTTAAGCCCTTAATTATTACCTTGTGTCAATATTCAGGCACTGTGCTTTACAGCAATCTTCAGAATTAAATGGTAGAAATGAATATTGCATTGGGAGTTGATTTTACTTAAAATAGAGAAGGGTGAAAACTCAGATAGTTGGCAACTCTCAGCTGATTATGCACTTTACACTATGAATTAATAAAAACTTAACCAAGTGCTTTAGTAAGTTCTGAAAGCAAAAATAAGTTATATTTCAAAGAACAAGTTAGTATAAAAAGTTTTAACGTATGCAAAGTATGTGCTCAAAATACTTATTTCGCATTTTTAAAAAGAGCTGTCATCTACCTTACAGCAACAAAGTTCACCCAGTATAAAATATTGCAATTTGTCCCATTGTGTCATATGAGAGGTTTCCTTATTCTTCATATGATCAAGAACACTTGCACAAGAGTTCATGTTATTCCAAGCCACACAGTGGCAGACAGACTATGTTTGAGCAGGTGCTTTTACTATGCAGTGCAGTAAAAGCTAAGCAAACCATTTCAGAGCAGCGTTTAGCAGGTCGAAGAGCTACGTCAATGCAAGAAATCCAGAGAAGAGTATAAAAGTTAATGCCAAGTGGCAGTACCAAGAAAGTGAATTAGATCAACAGAAAAAAAACCCCCTGCTGATAATATTCACTATCACATGTACAGCTTGTAAGCTAGGAATAAATTAGCTTAAGGAGAAAAAAAAAATTACCTGTGTAAACAATTCATCCAGTACAATTCATACAGTACTAGATGCAGCCGGTAAGAGCAGAACTAGCTTAATAGTGCTGAGGATGTGTGTGCATCCAGATGCCTGTTCAAAATGCATTCATCAATGCCACTGACCCCCCCAAAAATTGCCTAGAGCTATTTACACCACAGCGGAGGCTTCCCTCCCCCCTTGCGAAGTTATTACAACTCAGGAAGTCGCTGCCGTCTTCTACGATTAAAATTCCAGTTATAAGCTACCAACGTTTGTAAGATAAAACACCCACCTTCCAAATTAAATTGAAAACTCTTGTCAAGCATGTCTGAGGACTCTTCAAAAGTTAAAAGTACAGCACTTTGCTGAAGTGGTATTTGCATTAGTAACTTGTACTGACAGCCTGTTAAAATAAGAGAATTTAATACAACTCGGGGTATCTGGGTGTTCCTCATCAGGAAGAGGGATCCATACGAATTCCAGTCGTTCTTGTTGAGGTGTGTTACAGGGAGAAAAGGTCAAAAGAACCTCAGTTCAGTCAGCCTCGAGGGGAATCCTGCTTCTAGAAGTATTCCTCCTCTTCATCAAAAAATCCATTTTCCAGGGCGTACGAGCAGTCTGCATTAGAGTCAGCTTGGCAGGCACCTTTGTACTCTTGAATGGATTCGTACAGGGAGTAGAGCTGACACAGCAGTGACATATCCAGCTGCCGAAGGCCAACCTGAAGGGGGGAACAATTCAAACAATCAAATAATTCAAAAGACAATTATTACAATTGTCTTTCCATGGCAATATATATCTTTTGTTGCTAAACAGGAGGGTCAAGCTTCTTTCCACCTTGAACAGTTATGGAACGTGGAAGTAAAAATTCACTTTCTAAGGTGACAGGTGGACAAAAGAACAAGGATCAATGTGATGCAATAATACAGAACAAATGCAAAGTGCTTTTCAAAATGTTGTATTACAATGGTGTGCTTAACTCCCAATAAGCAGCTCACTGCTATCGGAACCACAGCGGATAAATGCATAAAGTCTATTCCTCATTATGGAAGGGAGATATTTTTCCAGAAACAATGTGTGTCTTTGACACATCTTTCTCCCACACCATCACAGGCACTCTGTTTTTGTTTTTTATGGCCTGGAGTAGAAATTTCAAATGGGACTCTGACTGGTTTTCCCACTTCCCAGCTAAGTACTTCTACTCTAATTTTCTTTTGTATATTGATGTATGTAGGCATCTGACAAAGCCAGATTGTTCAGCACAATACAGCACACTACCTTCAGGCAGCAAAACAAAAGCAGAAGTGACACAAAGACAAATGTCCTATCTTGCAAATCTTCAGAGTATTTTCATGTGCCACTCAAGCATAGGCTTGATTATATTAAAGCACCTAATACTTTGGTCCTTAAGTGTCTCAAATATTAGTTCCAGAGCAAATTAAAGATTTGAAGAACCATTAAAAAAAGGCTGCATCTTTACGTCAGGAGCAAAACCAGTATGTTGCACTGCAAAGTGAAATAAAGCTACTCATTTAACTTGATTCAGTCTCCCTCTCTGGCAACAAAATGGAGAGTTCACTTGACATTGTCACCTATCCAAGTCAGATCAAATTAAAACTAGGTTTTGTCTTGCAGCAAATTCAAACCACTGCCCAAGGAGAGGTTTTAGAGAAGTAGCCATTTCAGCCTTCTTTTTCAAGGAAGTGTTAAGCCGGCAGACTGTTCCCAGCCAGCCTCCCTTTCATCAAATAAAAAGTTTTTGCCTCAACTCATGGCAAGAGGAAATAAACAAACAAACAAACAAACAAACAAATAAAGTTAGCAGCCTTTACTGCAACCTGAACACCAGGTTCCATTTTACTCAGAATGAGAACTCTTACCTCTCCTTATGCTTCCAAATTCTCAGGACAATACACTCAGCACACAAGAAAACCACAAGAAGCTAGCATGAAGATCTTACTTTGAACATTGCTGAACTACCTACCAGCAGCTCTTTCTAAAAGTGAGGAGAAAAAACAAATCACACCACAATGTCACTGAGAAAAACAAGATACGGCACCTTTCAAGAACAACACAAATTACTTGGTGACATTGTGAACTCAAAACATGAAGTCCTGCACAGGCTGAATGTGAAGACTCCAGGTCAGGACATGGAACACTGTGCTAGCTGCCAGGATATTACAGGTAAGTCCACCACCTCAGATCTATGATACTTTTCTCACCCACTTTCCTTTATAACCTAAACAAACTGCTCACCTCAGTTAAGAAAGGATGCTGTGAAATTGGACCTAAGACTATGACATACAAACATAAGATCCACCTGGCAGACCTGCATGAGATCTTAATGTCTGAGGGACAAGACTGCAGTCCAAAACTGTTCAAAAAACAATCATGACTGAGTTAAGCCAAAAAAGTCAACCTGGAAACAGGCAACCATTGTCTCCCAGGGAAAGTGGGAGCATTTTCATCAGCAGCTCTCCTGTTTGGGCTCCATAAAGGACTTCAGTACTTTCTATGAAGTTCAATTCTACTGACTGCCAAGCACAAACTTCAAGGGAAAAAATGCTCAGCAGAATTAATGTAACAGGTCTTTAAACCAAAAAGTTATGTTTAATATCTTATTCTTCTGTTGCTGCCACTAACACCAAACAATCAAACAAGAAGTCTACTGAGAAAAATACAGCCTCTTCAAAATTTTCAGGTATGATCCCTGAGGTAAGAAAAGCCTGAAGAAATGTCCAATCCTGATAGCATTACCAGTTTTTAATACCAGCCAAGATTTGATTTCTGTGTTTGACTCTTGATAAGACAACCTATAGCACATAATTCCATGTGATAACTCCATCCCTCACAATTGCAGTTCTGAAATGGCCTCTCCTTTCCTCCCTCTCTCTCCAAAGCATTAAAGTTCATCACTTTCTCAGCTTTAAAAACTCACATACACAGCAACTTGCTTGATCATGCAGGGAAAGATGCTCTGTGCATTTCTTCCTCACTCACTATGGGAAATTTAAAGCAAACCCATTACTCAATAAAAGTATCTTTGCTGTAAGAAGGAGTGTTCAGGATCAGTAATAAAGTGCTTTTATCTTCTTGATGAAAGGCAGCTTATTAGTACACAAGAGTCCCTCTAATTTGTACAGGCCACAAAAAAGTACATCTGGAACCAAGGAGCCTGCTGCTTGAAAGTCTTTGATGTGTTTAGAAGTATCATTTTCTTCAAAAGTATTTTATCAAATTATCATCAAGTATTAAAGGAAAGTTTAAAGGGGGAGTCTAGTTATCAAATGACTTTGAGAAGTATATCATTTGATTTCCCATTAGGAAAAAAACAGATCAGACTTGTCTAATGAGTTATCTTTGCTTTTTTAGAAAGCCTTAAGACGACTAAGACCATATGTCCTTGTTTCCTTTTACAGCATTGCAGAAGAAAGCCCCAGCAGTCAATAGACACCCATCCTTCCTGAGCTTTAATGCAAACTGGCAATTCTAATACACAGTTTTAAAATTATCTCTAACTGTTGAAACACTGGTGGCAGACTAAGATTTCAGCATGTTACACCATCCTTCTAAATCCACAGAACAACCTTTCAAAAGAGCTTCTTGTCATTTTTAGCCTAAGAAAACCAACCTTGAACTAGGCAGATTTTCAGCAATATCACGTTTTATATGCTTCACGGAGTTATTAGAGCTGGAAGATACCTCTGGAGATCATCTAGTCCAACTCTCCTGCCAAAACAGGGTCACCTCGAGTAGATGACACACAATCGTGTCCAGGTGGGTTTTGAATGTCTCCAGACAGGCAGACTCCATGAGCTCCCTGGACAGCCTGTTCCAGTGCTCTGCCACCCTCAATGTGGAGTTCTTCCCCATGCTGAGGTGGAACTCCTTGTGTTTCAGTTTATGGCCACTGCTCTTCATGCTGTTGCTGGGCTCCACCGGAAAGAGTCTGGCGCCGTTCTCTTGAGACTCACCTTTCAGATATTTATATACATAAACGAGATTCCCTCTCCATCTTCTTCTCTCTAGACTAAACAGGCCCAACTCCTACAGTGTCTCTTCTAAGAAAGATGCTCCAGACCCCTAATTATCTTTGTGGCCCTCCGCTGGACCCTCTCCAGCAGCTCCTTGTCTTTCTCGTAGTGGTTCTACAGAATCCCCAGTGCGCAAGGCTTAGGCTATTATTAGTCATTACATCTGCAGTTTGCACCAGCAAAGCACCAACACCCAATTAGTGTTTAATCAAAAGGTGCGCCAGGTCGCCCGGAAGAATTTCGCTATAATAACACCGCGCTACAGGATCAAAACAGAGTCGTGGAGAAAACCACGCCGAACCACTGCGGCTCGGGCTGCACGAAGCAGTGCCGGCACCGGCGGTATTGTTCAGGGCCAGCCTCTCGCTGGGTGCCGGGTCCCGGTGGGTGCCGCAGGGCGCGCTAAGCGGCTCCGCACCGCACCCTCCCCGCCGCCGCCGGCCCCAGCCTCCC